>CM060360.1:11555794-11615794 GCA_030545235.1 Helianthus tuberosus | reverse complement strand
ATCCGGTGGACTTTTTAGTGCTTGATTATGTGGCCAAGGACCCAACCAAACAACCTACGGTGATTTTGGGTCGACCGTTCTTAGCAACCGCGAATTCTCAAATTGATTGCAAAACAGGAACGGTTGACATGACATTTGGAAACCGAAGGTTGAGGTTGCATGTTTTTTCCGGACTTATGAACCCTCCAGTTGATGATGAATGCTATATGGCGGACGTCGTTGACACGTGTATACCTCTTTGCGACACAGTCGTAGATGGGGAAAACACAATGGAGGATTGTTATATGTTTGACAGGTCACAGGTGGAGATGGATAAGAGCATAGACGAGGAAGTAAGAAGTTTGGAGGTGCTTGCGGTTAGAGAGGGAAAACCGACATGGACGCACCAAGTTGAGAGTTTACCGGAGAGCATCGACACTAAGTTGAAGCCGTCATTAGTAGAGCCTCCGGAGGTTGAATTGAAGGTGTTGCCTAAGCATCTCAAATATGCTTATGTTGGTGAAGGCAACACGCTCCCGGTTATCATTGCATCAAACTTAACCGTGGAGCAAGAGGAGAAATTGATGGATGTTTTGGTCACTAATCGGGCGGCGATTGGATGGACCATTGCTGATTTAAAGGGTATTAGTCCCTCGGTGGTGATGCACAAAATCATCACGGAAGAGAATGTGACTCCCGTTCGAGATGCACAACGGAGATTAAATCCGAACATGCGGGAGGTAGTGAAGAAGGAAGTGCTGAAATGGCTAGATGCGGGTATCATTTTTCCGATCTCGGATAGCCAATGGGTGAGCCCAACACAGACGGTTCCCAAGAAAGCGGGCATACAAGTCGTCAAAAATGACGCAGGTGAAGAGGTAGCCACTCGGCCGGTAACCGGGTGGCGAATTTGTATTGACTATAGGAAGTTGAATACCGCAACTTCCAAAGATCATTTCCCTTTACCGTTCATTGATCAAATAGTTGAGAAATTGTCGGGACAAAAATTTTATTGTTTCTTAGATGGCTATTCTGGTTATAACCAAATCGCCATCCATCCGGAAGACCAAGCAAAGACCACGTTTTCTTGTCCCTACGGCACTTTCGCATTTAGACGAATGCCGTTTGGATTATGTAACGCCCCCGCCACCTTCCAAAGGTGTATGATGAGTATCTTTTCAGATATGGTGGGGAAGTCTTTGGAAATCTTCATGGATGATTTCTCAATTTTTGGGTCATCTTTTGAGGCTTGTTTGGATCAACTAGATAAAGTGTTAAGAAGGTGTGTCGAAACTAGTTTGGTCTTAAGTTGGGAAAAGAGCCATTTTATGGTTCAAGAGGGAATAGTGTTGGGACACGTGGTGTCAAGTCGTGGGATAGAGGTTGATCGTGCAAAGGTGCAAGTCATATCTACTTTACCGTATCCCACGACCGTTAAAGGTGTTAGGTCATTTCTAGGTCATGCGGGTTTTTACCGGCGGTTTATTAAGGGTTTTAGTGACATAACCAAGCCTTTATGTAACTTGTTGTTAAAAGATCAACCGTTTGATTTTAATGAAAATTGTCAAAATGCTTTTAACAATTTGAAAGAGAAGTTGATTGAAGCCCCAATCTTGCAATCGCCAAATTGGTCTTTTCCGTTTGAAATTATGTGCGATGCGAGTGATTATGCGGTGGGGGCCGTGTTGGGACAACGGGTCGATAAGAAACCCGTTGCCATATACTACGCGAGTAAGACTCTTTCGGATGCACAATTGAATTACACTACTACCGAAAAAGAGCTACTTGCGGTGGTATATGCATTGGATAAATTTCGGGCATATATATGGGGTAGTAAAGTGATTATTTATTCTGATCACACTGCAGTTAGGTACCTCATGGAGAAGAAAGATGCAAAACCGAGGTTAATCCGATGGGTGTTGTTGCTCCAAGAATTCGATTTGGAGATACGGGACAAAAAGGGTACCGAAAATGTTGTGGCGGACCATTTGTCCCGGTTGATGGTTGAAGAGGATCCTACAACTGTAGAGATCAATGAGTCTTTCCCAGATGAGCACATAATGAAATTAGATAAATTGCCATGGTATGCTAACATTGTCAATTATCTTGTTACAGGTGATATGCCGGCACATTGGGATAGACGGAAAAGGCAACACTTCATGTCCCAAATCAAGTACTATCGGTTGGAAGAACCGCATTTGTGGAAGGAGTGTGCGGATCAAGTTATAAGGAGATGCATTGATGACGAAGAGATTCCAAGCGTGTTGCAGCATCTACACTCATTTGCATGTGGTGGTCACTTTAGTGGTCACAAAACGGGTCATAAAGTGTTAAACAGTGGTCTTTTTTGGCCTACTATCTTCAAAGATGCAAATGAGTTTGCCAAAAATTGCATAGAGTGTCAAAAACTAGGGGGTATTTCAAAAAGGGATGAGATGCCCATGCAACCAATCCTTGTAGTCGACATCTTTGACGTGTGGGGAATTGATTTCATGGGCCCATTCCCCAATTCCTATGGCAATTTGTATATCTTGGTGGCCGTTGACTATGTGTCAAAATGGGTCGAAGCAATAGCCACCAAGACGAACGACCATTCCGTAGTGTGTAATTTTGTTCAAACCGATATTTTCTCAAGGTTTGGGATTCCTCGGGTCATCATAAGTGATGGAGGATCTCATTTTAAAAATTTTCGGTTTGGGAAACTTCTTAAACGGTTTGGTGTTGACCATAGGATTGCTACCCCCTATCACCCGCAAACAAGCGGGCAAGTTGAGGTGTCAAATAGGCAAATCAAAGAGATTTTGCAAAAGACCGTGCGGGCGGACCGTAAGGATTGGTCAATTAAATTGAACGACGCCTTATGGGCCTACCGTACGGCACATAAGACACCTATTGGCACTACACCTTACCGGTTGGTTTATGGCAAAAATTGTCATTTACCGGTGGAACTTGTACACAAATCGTTATGGGCTATTAAAGAAGTTAATGTTCAATATGACGATGCAGGTAAGGAAAGGAAACTCAAGCTATGTGAGTTGGAGGAGCTAAGGGAAATGGCATATGAATGCGCGTCCAATTACAAGGATGGGATGAAAAAAGCGCATGATGCTAAGTTAAGGAAGAAAGAGTTCGAGGTTGGGCAAAAGGTGTGGCTTTACAACTCGAAGCTCAAATTCTTTCCCGGAAAACTCCGAAGCAAATGGATGGGACCCTATGTGATCACCCGGGTTGGACAATTGGGTGATGTTACCATCGAGGACCCGAAGGATGGGGTACGACAAACGGTAAATGGTCATCGGCTAAAACCGTTTCTTGATGGTAACGAGAAGGTAGACGAAAACAAGGAATTGGTGAGCTTTGTGGTAAGCACACCGATTTACGAGGTCGACTAACAAGGACCGGTAACATTTTGTGTAAAGTTATGTACAATTATTTATTTGTTTGTGTGTGCTTATGTTAATCGTTTTCGTTTCATACTAATCTCTCTTGATTGTGTGAAGTCCGGACATTCCGAACGGGTCATGAAGACACAAGGTATGTTTTTAGGCTTTGTTATGTGCATTGAGGACAATACACGACTTTTTGGGGGGTGGTAGGGCCGTTGACGGTTATTGCGTTTTAAAAATTTAACTTATAAAAAAATCACAAAAAGATTTTTAATAATTTTTAGGATTTTTGTATGTACATAGCTCTTTTATTAAAAGTCCATAATTTTTCTCATATTTTTCAAAAAAAAAAAAATGAAGTTCTGTTGACCGTCGCCGACGGTCAACATATGCGTCGCCTACGGTTCCTGCATAACGCCCGTCGCCCACTTTTCTCCGTAGACAGCAACATAAGCCGTCGCCCACTTTGTCTATTTCCGGAGTCCGTCGCCGACGGCATGTATGCCCGTCGCCGACGGTGCCTGCATCATCAGCCGACACTGATTTTTGTTGAAGCCAAGATTCGAACCTAAACCCCTTTGACACTTGTAAAACTCATTCCAAACATGGTTTTAACCATACAAAAGTCTTGAAAACCCTATCACATGACCACATAACTTCATTTAGCAGATCCATATGTTCTGACTTCTCCTCTTGCAACCCATCTTCTTCACCCAACACACCAAGAACCCTAAATTCTTCTTCTTCTCATAACTTTCTCAAATCTCCACCAAATCAGTCGATTCTTGAGCCTAACTTGTGTAGTTTTTCAAGAGGAACAAGACCCCCATAACGGTTTCCATCAAATCTTGTTCGTTTGCACGATTTCTGGACGTGATTTTAGGGTTTTGAAGAGTGTTCATCCAAGTTTCTTGTTTTGCACTTGTTCTTAGTTCTTCTTGTTATCTAACACTAAAGGTATGAATTTCAGTAAATTTATGCATGATTATTATATATATTGTTGATTTCTTCCGAAATTTTAAACTTATTGTTTAAGAGTAGGTTGTTTATCTCAATGTAGGATGTTTTAGCATAAACTTAAGAATGTTTGCTTGATTTGGGTGGGATTTGAGCATGCTTTAGTCTTGGTGATGTGATTACACTAGATTTGTGCATGATTGAACCTAGTTGTGATGTTGAATATTGTTGAAAACATGAAATTTTGCGAATTTTTTGGAATAAACATGTTTAATCAATATAGATGATAAGATGTGCGACTTTGGAAGTTTAAAAAGGCGATTTTACATCTAAAATTTGACTGAAGTTCAACATTGCACACCATGTTCAAAGTTTGAGATTGTTGAAGGTTTAGAGTGTACTAATTATTGTTGTCTTTGTCTTGTGATTGTAGCCATGCTCCGAGGAAGTAAGAAAGCAAAGACCTCCGGTCAAGGTTCATATTCGGGAGCCGTTTCGGGCTCCGGGGTATATCAAAGACGTTTTGAACAACTAAGTAATGTAGTAGAGGGTGATGGGCAACTTATTAGGCAAGATTGGGAGTGGGAGGAAGAAAAAAATAGTAGATCAGCTTCGGCATGGAAGGACGAGAAAACAAAGGCTCTTTCTCGTTACAACAATAAGAGGTTAGAAGCTAAAATGTGGAAGATGAAAATGGTTACGGGTGTCTCAAAATCCGTACCCGAAAGGACAGTTTGTGAACGTACGGTAGATGTTGAAGAGTTTAAGAAGATTGGTATAGTGAAAAGGTTTGAGAAACTTGGCTGGGAACGGGTGATTGACTGGTGTGAGGATATCACTACTCGGGTATACTTGGGGGCAGTTTGTGAGTGGTTATCCACCCTTCGTTTTGAAAACTCTGATAGACCGGCTCATAGGTGGAAGTTGATTGGGAACATTGGGAAAAATCAAATGGTCATGTCTTTCGAACATATGAATGCTATAGCGAGGTTTGACTCATTTGGGGTCGACGCGTATGAATATTATGGGTATGATCAGTTTTTGGACAACAAGAAAAACGATGCTGACCCAGTGAGGCTTCTAGAGGACACCCTACTAGGTTCTGGGGGTGCGGGAGAGTCGAGAAGTGATTTGTCTTTGATGGGAAAGATACTCCAAGGTATCTCGTTAGAGAACATTATGGTACGGTTCGGAGACCGTGGAAAGGTGAAGGCCCCCGACTGTCGGGTTGTGCATGCATTATTATATGGGACGCCCAAGCTCTCGTGGCGTCAAATTGTTATGATCAACACATGGGATACACGGGAATCGTATAAACGAAAGATGATTCCGTATGCAAGGTTGATTAGCGCCATGATTCTCCAACAGAATGCATTACCTCAAGACTCACTGTGGGTGTCTAAGCCAATTGATCAATTCAACTTCGCCTCCATAAGGCGACATTGGAAAATAACTGTGAAAGCTTTTGGGCATTTGCATACGGTCGAAGATGAGCAAGGGGATAGTTATCGGTTTAATGACAAAGGGAGTGATGAAGAAGGTGATGAAGAAGAGGGCGATGAGGAGATGCCCGATGTTGAGGAGGAAATTGATCCTTCCGGTCCGCGGGGACCGAGGCAAAGGTATAGGAGGAAGCATAGGGAAATCTCTGCCAATGTGGCAGATTTTGTGAATCAAAGGCAAATACCGTCGTATCGGTTGTGGAACCGTGGAGATCAAGCGATCTACGACAATGTGGCGGCGGGTATTGGTGAAGCAAGAGAGTACCATGCCAGTAGGAACGAATGGGAAGAGGCGTAAGGGGCGTACTCGCAGCAACAATGGGGTTTTCAAGCATCTTTCCGCGAGAGGGTGGAAAAGCAGTTGGAGGAACAACAACTGCAACATGCGTTACAACAATCACAAATGGAACGCATGATACAGTTGCAAGAGGAAGAAAGGGCCCATAGACAGGCACGGGAAGAAGAGGCGGCTAGGAACCAAGCTGCACAAAGAGAGTTGGACCAACGCCGATGGGGAGCGTTGTCTTTTTCTAACCAAATGGCGATTAATAACTTCAAGGTGCTCCATGATCAAGAACGCCATCAAAGAGATTATCAAGCCGGTCTCCCATATGTTGAACATTCGGGTTGGACCGATTACTCCAATCTTCCTCATCCGCAAGGGCCATCCGATCCAACCCCTCATTGGCCCGAGGCAGTCGGCTCGAGTTTTGTTCCAATGCCATACCAACCGCCACCTCAACAGGAGTCAAGCCCGCTAGATAACTATAGGGAGATGTTCGAGTCCCTCACTGGTTATCAATACCAGCCCAACCCGCCAGTGGATCCAAACGAGCGATATCAGCGGTAGAGGTATGGTATGTCTTTTGTTGTTGTTGTTGTATATTATTTTTACTTTCGTTATTTCCATTTTGTATTTAAATTCTCGCCTAGTTAAATGAACTTTGTGGGTGTGTTCCCTATATAACCCTCACGAGACCTCTCGTCCTCCCAAGCTATTGGGGGGTTTAAAAGGGCTTGTTGCATAAGCTAAATGCAACCGTGATTCCTACGAAAGTGAGTTAGGTTTGTTGTTGTTGTAATTTATTTTCCACATAAATCAAAGTGAAATAACGTATAGCTTGGTAATATTTTCATAAAAGTGGTAGAACTAGGTAACTAACAAATTTTAGTGGTTGTGAGAAGCATGCTTCTACACAAGGGTTAAGATTTGTAGGTACATTTGGTTCGTGGGACAACCGTTTTTATGAAGAGAAGAGGAAGATGCGAGCATCAAGCGACAAAAATCAGGTGCATGCGTTTCCTTTTTACTTTGATTATTAGTTTAATAATAAGTGGATTGTATTTTGTATTTTATTTTTTTCCGGGGTGAAATTTTGGGAAGGTTAGCCGTGTCACGTCCCTTGTGCGTTTTAAAACTCTAGTTCTTACACATTGAGGACAATGTTTACCTCAAGTGTGGGGATGGGGGAGTAGTAAAAGTTTTCGATTTTGACCCGTTCATTTAAATACTACACATTGAGGACAATGTTCACCTCAAGTGTGGGGATGGGGGAAAATTTCAAAAATTTTTCAAAAATATCTTGTTTCAAAAGTGATCTTAAAGCACAAGTAACTAAATCAACGAGGGATGTCACAACCCATTTGGTCTTTTGTCATGGTCAAGTTCAAATTAATAACATGACGGGTATTTAACGGGTGGTTATTTGGGAATAATCCGCCTAAGAAACTAGCATATCATGCATGTCACATACCATACCCTTTTAGATATGTGAGGTTTTGAGCCACTTTTATATCATAGATTACATACCTATGTTTCTTTGTTTGAGTGGACCATTAGTCATATATTGTAGAACTTGCAACTTTTGATACATTTGAGACTGTAGACCGAATACAAGCACGAGAATGATTAAGGCATTAGGTAAACCTTTTCTCTTAAAACCATTTATCTATCCTTACCCAAACAAATCCCCTAGTCGCCCATTTTGAGCCTAAACCTTTCGTTTGACCACCCTATAGCCCATAACCGTTAAACCTTTTCTTTTTAAACCCGTGTGATGAAAATTCGATTATAGGAGCTTAAGTTTGTTTAGTTGTTATGATTCATTGAAAAAAAAACAGAAAATGTTGCGAAAAAGATTGAAAAAGCTTTGAGAAAAACACAAAAAGAAGTGTTAGTAGTTGTTGAATAAAAGGCTTAAGTTGTTGCCTTATAGTGATGTTTATAGTTTACTTTTGTTTAGAATAGTCTTTTGTAATAAAAAATCGAATTTTCATCACTTTAGCCACTTTAAAAATATCCTATTTCCTACCCTTAGCCTAGCCCCGTTACAATCCTTCAAAGACCTTTTGACTTGTGCTTAGTATTCGTGATAAATGGTGGAGAATGATTGAGTTGCAAGCTTATGCGGGTATGTGTTCTAATCGGTTTTGAGTGAATAGTCTTTGAAGTGCTAATACATTAACTAATTAGCCAAATTTTATAAACCGAGTGGAGAGAACATTGTGAGAGATGTGCATGAATTATTGGTTTCACGGGCGGGTTAATCTTGGGTAACCATTTTTGTATGTGAAATCATTTTACCGTTAAATATTTTGAACATTGTAAAGAGTTTGAACTTTAGCATGACATTGGACCTTAACCTTCGTCTCGGGAATGGGGAGTGTATTCGTTGTCCGACCCACGTGAAAGTGAAAAACAGATTTGCTTGAGGACAAGCAAAAGACAAGTGTGGGGATGTGATACGTGGTCGAAAACTGGTGATCGTAATTGCTTAATTTGATGTTTTTACACAAGTTTTAGTTTCGAATGGTCTACTTTTGACTAGATATGTGTTTTGAAGGTCTAGCAGAGTTTAAGGAGCTTTTCGGGAGCTTTACGGGTCACCGGAGTGAAAAAGGAACCACCGGAACGCGAAACGGATCAACCGGGAGCACGGAACGCGAAAAACAGAAAGATGGGATTCCGGGCACCGTCGCCGACGCCCATAAGGGCCGTCGCCGACGGTATGTGCAAAGTGCCGTCGCCTGATTTGACCGTAGACAGCGCGTTAGACCGTCGGCATCAGAAGACAAACTACGCACCGTCGCCGACGGACACATCCACCGTCGGCGATGGCATCTCTATGTGTGCATCGCGAATTTTGTTTATTCCTTGGTCTTGGAACGAATCTTGGGGGTTGTTGGTCATCAATTTCGGGGGTTACACATTGTTTTGGAGTTTGAAATTGTTCTTGGAGCCTATTCTACCTATCTCTTCCACTACCATTCCATCTCTAACATCAAGACTTCATCTCTACAACCGAATCACAATCATTCATCCCCAACTCACCATCAAAACCCTAATTCATCCAATCCATCATCCTTCTCACCATCACCATTCCATAAACCCTAATTCTCCATCATTCCTTCATCCTACAAGCTTCAAGATGACTCCATCCGCATTCCAAACATCCGGTGATCAAGTTGCATCAACCATGAGCGGCTAATCATCTCGGTTTCACCCCGGTGTAGGTAGTTGTTAATTTTAGGGTTTCAATTTGTTCTTGTTTCATCTTAGTGACAATTTGTATTTGGTTTTTGAAACTTTTGACAATAGTATTACATTTGTTACGAATTCGTGAATTGTCGAGCGATGTTAAAAGTTATGACTTTGCGAAACGGTTATATGTAATTGTACGCTGTCGTTGTTAGGATTTACTTGTGTTGATTACAAAGTGTCTTTTTGTCCGTTCTTCGGGGCGTTGATAGTTAGTAGCACCTAAGTCACGGTACACTAAATCCGTTAATCGAATGCATTTGAGTTGAAACTAAAACTTGTAGAAATCCTAGGTTAACAATTACCGAAACCGGGTGTGATTCCTTTTTATTATATTGTTCTAGTATCCAAAAATCTTGCAATCGTTAATTAGTAGTTGTTAATTGATTAATCCAATTCCAGTAGTTCAAATTCACATCTTTCTACTAAACAAAAATACAAAAAGATCTGGCAAGCTTCATAATTGTGACAATTCTTTATAATTCAGTCAAATCCATACACAAACCACATACTCTTCGTGGTTCGACCCCTTGCTACCACTAGCTATTTGTTAAGGGTAATTAGGGCATATAAATATTATCTTTGACCGGAGCGCGACACTCCGATCAGAATCGAACCCTAATTCTCTGTCACCCGTCACCACCATAGTAGGCCACTATCTTACCATCGAAAGTTGATAGGGCAGAAATTTGAATGATGCGTCGCCGGCACAAGGGCCGCCGTGCGATCCGTCGAGTTATCATGAATCATCGCAGCAACGGGCAAAGCCCGCGTCGACCTTTTATCTAATAAGTGCATCCCTTCCAGAAGTCGGGGTTTGTTGCACGTATTAGCTCTAGAATTACTACGGTTATCCGAGTAGCAAGATACCATCAAACAAACTATAACTGATTTAATGAGCCATTCGCAGTTTCACAGTCTGAATTTGTTCATACTTACACATGCATGGCTTAATCCACCACCATCATCCATTGTCCATCGTAGAGTGTGTGAGTCATCTCGGGATCCAAGATTGATCGTAAGAGTTCTTGACAATCAAGGCCATGTTTGCCTAAGTCTCTTACATCACTTGGTGAAGACAAAGTGTCTAGTGTAATACTTTTTATTTCTAATCTTTTGCACTTTTTATTTGGTTTCGTATTAATGACTTTAATAACTAGTTGCTTATCTTGAAGGTGATCTTTCTTTATCGTTTGTCCGTGGTGTCTTGAAATTATTTTACTGTCTATATAAAATAAAAGATTTTCACCATTCATATCTCCACGGTCTATATGGAGGTATGTTGGCTACCTGGTCGGGGGTTAAGGGAACGGTTTGGTAAAGGTCTTGCCATTGTTCAGCGTTTAGAGGTCCTGCAATGGACCTGGGTCAAATTTAGTAGGACCTCCTTCAATACTTCACGGTATTGGATGGCGGGGGTCCAAACTCTTTGATCCCCTCATAAGTTAACTACTATTAATACTATAACCCGGCTATTTAGGACTGTATCCCTGCTGACTCAGACTACTTAGTCGAGAGTAACGTCACCTCCAAAAGAGGGGCCTACCATAATATTGCATTAATAACTTAATTAATTATCTTCCAATAATCCACCCTTTTAGGATTGTATCCTTGCTGACTCAAACTACTGGGGTGAGGGTAACGTCACCTTCAAAAGAGGGGCCTACTACAATAACTAAGATAATCTCTTAATTATGTGCAAAAGTGCGGAAATAATCAAAGGTTACACTAGATACGAGTCGGAACCAAGTGATTCATCTTGTCTATCTGTTTTTCTTTTATTTTTATTTTCAGCATTTTAGTTAGTTTTTATTTTTCTTAGTTAAAAACATTTTTTCTAAACTTTTTATTTTGATTAGACGTTGAGGATAAACCGGTATTAAAAGCTCTTGTGTCCTTGGACGACCTCGGTATCTTACCAACGCTATACTACGCTCACGATGGGTGCACTTGCCCATATGTGTGTTTAGTGTTAGTAAAATATCGTGTTTTATAAATTTAAAACTTAGCTAAAATAAGTGTTAAAGGGGCTTAAAATATACACCTAATATATATAACACTTCACACGCATCACGGCCCGTTTACATCAAACCCGACCTGAAAAAATCTTTACACTATAAAAGCAGTGGAAGGTCCTTTCTTTCCATGAGACGTTTTCTTCCCCAAAAATCCCCTTATCATATTCTCTCATACGGAACCCTAACGACCAAAATTCTCGTTCAATTAAAAGATCCACAAGGTTTATTTCACAATAATCAGATTCTACAACTGCCGGATTGCCATACAACCTCTTAATTCACAATTCGGAACATGTTATTGCAGGATTTACTAGAGATGTCGTTTGATTTGGTGTTGAATCCATCGTGTGACGGTTACAGATCGACGGTGGAGTTGTATGTATGGTAGCAATTGTAAACACATGACGCTTTGTGTGGCTTGTGGCAAGACCATGGCTGAGCGAAAGGACCGGTGTGGTGATTATGGCGCCACCATCACTCGTTTAATCAGGGTTTGTATTATATCAGAGTAAACATATATGTCTATCTAGCATTGTTACTGTTAGGATCAAGTTGCAAACACACACACATGTAACTGCATAAAAGAATAGAACACAGAGTATTTTAAGTGGTTCACTCTAAGCTGACCTGAAAGGATCAAATGGAGAACAGGATCTGTAAGGACTAGCAAAAATGTCCCAAAACGACCCGTAAGTGAAAACCCGGACCCTTGAAACCCTAATGTGCATGGAAAACCAAGAAAACAAGATTTCTGGTTCTCAGGCGGGCCGCGTAAACAATAAGCGGACCCTTACGCGGGCCGCGTCAACTTGAAGTTTGACCAAATAAGCATTCGGACCACGTGTCGTCCACGTGGCGACCCTGCTCGTGACCCATCAACCCTACACGTAGACTAGGGCCCCTCGCGGGCCGCGTAAAGTTTAAGTATGGGTTTACGCGGGCCGCGTAAACCCCATTTTTCAGCTATAAATTGACTAGTGCATGAGCAGTTCACCTGTGTCAAAAATTCTGATAAAAAACGAAGTTCCACTGCTCAAAATCATAAATTCCATTAGGGAGACGCTGCTACGATACAGGGTATTAACTCGATCGCTGCTACGATTCAATGTCCGATCGATTGAAACCAATCCGATGGATGGTTAAGTGCTGCCTAAACTCGGGCTATACTTTGTCATTCGTTGTGAATCCGATGGATGTTTAAGTGCTGCCCAAACTCGGGCTATACTTTGTCATTCGTTGTGAATCCGATGGATGTTTAAGTACTGCACTTTGTCATTCGTCGTGATGGTTTTAATCTCGTGAGTTATCGTAAATATTGTATTAAGTTACTGACCTAGCTTCGTATGCATTGCTATTTAATTTAGGTTACAAGGCTTATCAGTAGGTTAAACTCTGCCCGTTTAAACTTGCAATGTGAGTCATTCTAATACAATAATAAGATAGAAGCCATTGTAATCGCTCTTATGCTGTAATTTATAACTACGTGTCATTTTATCAAATTTGAATGACTCGCCAGTATTTCCCCGCTGATAAAATATTTTTAAACATGTTTCAGGCGACCTGCTGTAAATCAAGGAAAAGTGCTACGAAGCACTAATAAAGCTTGAAGTGGTGGCTCAGTTAAATAAATAAACATGTTTTGTAAAACAGGGAATTTCCTCGTGAAATTCCTCTATTGTAAATTACGGGGTTTGTCCCAAATTATGGAAATAAAATAATCGGTCATTTTCAAGTCTTAAAAGATCCTGTTTAAACTTCCGTTGTCAATTCAATAATAAATACCACGGGTTTCTGTCCCGCGGCTCCTGGACCGGGTCACACCGGGACGGGGGCCGTGACAGGATCCGACAAGTTACTGATAATATCGACCCCATTTTTTGCGTTTTGATGATTTCAATTTCTTCATGCTTCTGTTAATTTGGTTACTGATTGAACACCTAGTGAGGGTTATAAATAAAAGGGTTGAGAGATAAAAAGACCATTGTGCCCTCATGTGCATTGCACATGACAGTTTTTAACTGAGATTTCTAACCAGGTTTGACCTAAAGGACAAAACGTGCAAGATTTTGAAAGGTTAAGGACACCGCCTGTAAACTTTTGGCCAAAAGGACATCGTCTGCAATTTGATGTAAACATAAAGGACAAAACTTGTAATTTACCCCTTAATGGTTTAGACTGTTTGTTTTGTGAGCAGATGTCTGAATGGTTCAGACATTTGCCTCTGAATAGTTAAGTATTATACGGAGTATGGATCAAAGAAAAGGGGAGTGTAAAACGAAAAAATTGACTCGAGCGGGTTGTAGTTCGACAAGAGGTGGGTCAAGTTCGAGATGTAGCGGGTATAGGGCTAGAGAGGACGGTTCAAGTGGTCGAGCAGGCAATTCAAATGACTATTTGTATAGGTCGCAACTAGGGATGTTCAAAATTATCCGTATCCGATAATCTGATCCGAAATATCCGATATCCGAAATATCAAAAAATTCGGATATCCGAATTTTTAGGATATTTCGGATTCAGATTGTGATTTTAAAAATTTCGGATGTTTCGGATATCCGAAATATCCGAAAATTTAACTTTTATTTTTTTCAGATATCCGAAATATCCGAAAAACTTATACTCGGATATCCGAAACTATCCGATTCCGAATATCAAAAAATAATAAAAAATAAAATTAAATAAAAACTTGGATATTCAGTGTCGCAACCCCAGTCCCTTAATAACCCGGGAACGGGCGGCTGCGGCCAGTTTCGGTGGTATTGGTGTTTATCATTTTGGCAGCGGAAATTACATCAGAATCGTAGTTAGAAATATTTTATCAGAGTAAAATACCACACTTTTATAATATTAAACACGTGGGAAATTCCCAAGTTTTTCAGTATACACATTTTTATAGGGATAAACCGTATTTTATTTAATAAAAACATCTCTTTATTTATGTAACTTTTATAGCCATTTTTCCAAACCTTCAGTGTTGTCCAGCTGGCTTCTATTTGGCTTTCACATTTTGTTACCTGAAACACGTTTAAAACATTTTGTCAGTGGGAAATACTGGTGAGTGAATCCCAGTTTAATCAAGAAGAGTTTTATCCTTTAACAGTATTGAGAGCGATTACAATGTTTATATCTACACAATTACTCATTCAGTACTGTCAATCCTGACTGGTGGGTCATATTACACATTTGCTATCTCGTTGTCCAATGGTAATGTGTTCCACATTTTGTATACAAAACCCCAACATACCGGCAGTAATTGAAGAACTACAAAGACTCAATCACTGCTAATCACATTGTAAATTATTTAAGGTTTTGTAAAAACAGTTGGTAAAAAGGTTCACAAAAAGGAGATTACTCACATTGCTGTCTTAGGGTTTTCCTTAAGGATTTCCTGGTGATTATCTATTAATTACACAAATGTATACTTGTTAGTATAATAACCCAATATTTACATTAGTAATACCCTCCCCGAGACGGCATTCCAACGACTACGTCGGGCAGAACCACGACAGCCGTTACGGAACCCTGGATCAATCGGGCAGCGTATCTAATACGTAACCGGGGGTTATAATACTTACAAAGAGGCAGAACTTCGTTATTTAGGGGGTATTATGCCCGAAAATTACTTAATATATGCAGAAATTCGAGAGAGAAGAAAGTTTGTGAACAAATTGGACTGAAGGCCGATTGCATCTATTTATAGTGTCTGTCTGACACTTCGTCGCACCCCGCGAAGCTTGTAGCCAAGGGCTACGCGGCCCACGAGGGTGGCTAGGGTAGGCCCTAGCTGATCCGACTCACCCCTAGCTTCGACACAACACCCGACACGTGGCGGCACCTGGTGAGCTCTGGTGGCTAGCTGTCGCGCCCCGCGTAAGATCCCTAAGGGGTCTTCGCGGCCCGCGAGCGACACTATTTTCTTGTTTTTATTTTATTTTCAACTATATAATGTATTTTGGGCTCGGGTTTCGCATACAGGGTATGTTTTAAGACGTATAGGGACAATTTAAATATATTAGGGGTGTCGGAAAAATTTTGGAGGGTTGTTATATTTGGATATCCGATTCACTGTCCAATCGGATACGGATTCGGATAGTGAAATATGGTATCCGAATTTTCGGATATCCGGTTTTGAACACCCCCAATCGCAACCCCCCCCCCCCACAATTTTTTTACACAGCAACCACAAACCCAATTTTATCAATATACAACATCATTTGGGTTTTCACAATATTCGCCTAACTTTTTTTTTCCCAACCACCACTTCAAACACACAATCTGCCACACTACCCTAATATAGTATTGGGTCAGATACATATATTCTCAAGAAGACGAAATAAACTTCAATGCTTTTGGAACGATGAGAGCCCAACTCATCATTCCCCACATATATATAGATGACGATCGGAGGCTCCCAATCGATGAAGGTGATGATGATGTTTTTGTGACCGAAAATCAATATCAACGGGTCAGCTTCGCATTCTTCATGTTTCATCAATCTCCCAATATGTTTATATCTTCACCAAGGGTTTGTCGCCAGTTGTGTTAAATGATTTACACTTCAGTTTGACTAATCGTCTTCCTCTTATTCAAACCGTAATAGGAAATCAAGATCAAGTCCATTATAGCTTTGTATTTGGATATAGTGACTTTCTATATGTACCAATATGTTTGTTTGGGAGATACGCACATATAAACCTTTACACTTTGAGTCCGTATATCATCATTTATTCAAAAGAGTAAATTACGATTTTGTCCACAGTGGTTATGTCACTTTTACCTTATTAGCCTAAAAAGAAATCTTTTGACTCTGTACCACCAATGTTATTTTATCTAACTATTTTGGCCCTTGCCACTAACCCATCCATTTATTTGGTTGAAAACTAGTCATGTGCCCCTCACATGAGGGGCTCTAATGATGGAATTGATGTAGATGGGTTTTTATAAGTGGGTGGGTGAATTGACACAAATGACCCTCGTGTGAGGGACACATAACTAATTTTTAACCAAATAAATGGATGAGGTTAGTGGTAAAGACCAAAATAGTTAGATAAAATAACGTTGGGGGTACAGATGTCAAAAGATTTCCTTTTGAGCTAATAGGATAAAAGTGACATAACCAGTGGCCGACCGGGGAAATATTTTCAAATGATGCGGATGAGAGGTTTAGCCAAATTTCAAAGGGTGCGGGCGTAGTTTTACCTTATAAAATACACTAATTTTTGTTTTCACCCTTACTAGATCCATCCCTGAACATAACCTATGTAAAAGCATAATTGCCTATAATATATCTAATTTTACTTAACGTTATCTGTAAGTCCTTTTTATGACGTAATAAATTACAACTAAAACCAGGAAGACTCTAGAAGTGTATATTATATACTACTACAAAAGACAATGTCGGCAGCCTGCTCCCATTGGCCAAAATGGGCGGCTGCCATATTTAGTTTTTTTTTTTTTTTTTTCGTTTTGCCCCTAGCTCATACTAAAATTACGCTTTTGCCTCCATATCAAAATTACGATTTTGCCCTCAAGTCAAAATTAAGATTTCGTCTGCCACTCTCCCATTGGACCAACCAGTTTATTATTTTATATCCATTTTAAAATGACGGTTTTGCCCCCCCCAGCTCAAAATAATATTACGCTTTTGTCCCAAATAAAAATATGTTTTTCTCCCAGCTAAAAAATACGATTTTGCCCTCTGTTAAAAAATGTTATTTTTCCCCGTTAAAAAAATTACGATTTCACCCTCAGTTGAAAATTACGTTTGTCCCCCCTTCAAAATAAAATGATGCTTTTGCCCCAAACTCAAAATTACGATTTTGCCCTCGGTTCAAAATAAAATTGTGCTTTTGCTTCCAGCTTAAAATTACGATTATGCCCGTAGTTCAAATTTATATTACGCTGTTACCCTAAATTTCAAATCCCCCCCCCCCCCCCTTCAAATTTACAGTACTGCCATGACTTTGGCTTTTGGCAAATTACGATTTTACTCCAGTCAAAAAATACAACTTTCCCTCAGTTAAAAATTACAATGTTGCCATTGTTTTAGTTTTTTTTTCAAAAATATAAAAGTGTTTTTTTTATTGGTTGACTCGATTTAGTTGTTTTTCGTGTCAATGAGCTGCTGCCTAACACTCGCTCATTATTCGTCCACCGCCCCGCAACGCGGGCGGGGCATCTAACTAGTTTGATGACATAAAGGGTGAGTGATATATACTTTGATATGAAAACTAAATTATAAAACAAATTGACATATAATAAATAATATTATGTGAAACAATGTAGAAATTTACACGTATTATTGCTGGGAAAATCTTGATTTTGTCGGTATGAAGATCGTAATCGAATAGTAACATTTAAGAGTAGGCCCGATTGAGAAAAAAATGATGATATATTTGCTCACTTTGGACTTTGGTGATTGGTCTATAAAAGAGGCTTATGAACCAAGTTGCTTTTAAAGTAGTTGGTAATTAAATTCACTACAATACAATTTCAACCAAGTTGCCTTGCATACAATTTCAATTCTAGTTTGACGTTAATTCATTTATGTCTTCTCTCTTTAATTTGTTTATTCCTTCTATTTGACCAATTCTAGTTTGAAGGGTAAGAAGTCACTATAGAGTGACAATTGTCCAAAAAAGATTAAAGTGGGAAGGGTAATTTTGTCAAAGCGAATAAAAAGATGAGTAAAATGCAAAAATGGTCCCTGAGGTTTGGTCACTTTTGCCACTTTAGTCAAAAACTCAAACCTTTTGAATCTGGGTCCCTATGGTTTCAATTTTGTTGTCATTTCCATCCAAAATCAAAATCTGGTCAGATTTTTCAGTTAACATCTAGGTTTTTTTTTAAATCTTTTTCATCCCTTTTATGGAAGGGCAAAATGACGTGTTAATCAAAACCGTACGTTTACCCACAAGCAAGCAACCCAGCTCAATGATGTGTTAACCAAATCACCAAAGACCCACCAAAGATCAAAACCGAACAACCCATTACAGGTATTCGTTGTTTCATTACAGTGCAAATGGACCGCAGTAGAAGATATATAACTGTAAGTGCAGTTCCTGCCGGGTAACTGTCGCTTATCAGTTCTGGTCAACCAAAACAGAAGTCCAAGTTAAAGTCAACGATAATGAAGATTTCAAGACCACATGAAGACCATGCACTGATCAAGGGGGAGTTTGTTAATGCACTTTGGATGATAAGTGCATGTCTTCCAATTTGTAGGGTCTTTATTGTACATGTCTTGAAAGTTAGTCCAAGGTTTATCCTTGGGACATTTTGTCCAAGTTTTATGTCTAGGACAAAGGTCAGAGGTTTATGTTAGGGACAAAAGTCAGGGGTTTGGTGTAGATTGTTTGTCCGAGTTTTGTCCTAGTCTATATATATGTGTTGTACAGGATTAGGGCAAGCATCCATGGATGAGGGATCGATCAAAAACCCTTGAAGCTTTGTGCACCTCTCCAGAGAGACTATGTGTTAGTGAGAGAAAGCTAGGGTTTAGATCTTTGTGATCTAAATCCAGCTTGTAGATGATGTATACTCCTTTGGTTTGTGTAATCTGTGATGACTGATTCATAATAAAGGATTCATCTTCTACGTATCTTCTTCATCTATCATATTTTGTTCTTCATGTCTTGAATCAAGTGCAATGTTTGATGTTCGTCATCGATCCGGTTCTTTCACAGTGGTATCAGAGCATGGTTACGGATTCAGAATGGTCTAACCGCCTTCCGAATCACCATTGCTCTTGATTTGATGTTTGTTTCCGCCAAACATCTTGAAGACTTGAAGATTCTGGAGAAAACTTGAAGAAAATGAAGCTGTTCGTCGGCTGTGATGGTTTGCAGATCTGAGGTTTGATCCAAAAATTGCTCTGTCCGAGCTTTTCTTAGTGTTAAACTTGTCTGAGTTTTTAAAACTCTGTGTTTGTTTGTTGTTTCCGGGGTTTTGGTGAACTAGTGTGAAGTCACACTAGGAAGAAAGTCCGGAGACTTGTTTCTGATCTTCACCATGTCCGAGTTTTATATTTTTCTCCTGTCCGAGCCTTGAAGGCTTTCAACTGAGTCCGAGTATTCATATTCCGAGTTTCGCCTGCCTCTCTGTATTCCGAGCTTTAAGTTTCAGTTTAACCGTTCCGTTCCGAGGTTTGACATGTTCCTATGCTCTCCGAGTTTTTACAAACAAACAGAGTTAGTGTCCGAGTTTTACAGATCTGATGTCCGAGAATTAAGTCAACCGAGTTTTACAGGTCCTTTGCAGTCCGACTTTTTGTAGTTTGGTTATCTCCGAGTTTTGTTCCAAAACAAATAGTTCCGAGTTTTTGTTCCGAGTGTTCCGAATTCTGTTTAAAATCAGTTGTTATTCAGTCTCCGAGTTTTTTAAAACAAGCTAAAAGTTCCAGTTTGGTGGTCCGATGTTTGTTGATTAAACAAGATCTGAGTTTTGAACAGTTTCAAATTAGCTGAGCAACAGTTTAGAACGTGGGTCCGAGTTTTGAGGTCAAAGAACTGTGTAGAACGTGGGTCCGAGTTTTGAGGCCTCCGAGTTTTGCACTGTTTCAACATATTCGGTGTTTTGAAAGTTAACTGTTTCAAGCGTTAACTGTTCCGAGCTCTAACCTTCAAAGTTAACTGTTCCGAGGTTTATCATAAGTCAACATATTCTGAGTTTGAACTGTCAATATGTTATTTCAGAGCTTTGAACAGTCACTATGTTTATTCCGAGTTTTAAAACTCTATTGTTCCGAGTTTTTCTTGTATCAGTTCAGAGTTAACCAGTCAGAGTTAACATCTGTCAGATTTTCCAAATAAAATCTGGTCCAGTCCGGGTTATCGTTTTGGTCAGGGTCCGGGTTACTGTTTTAATCATTTTCCGGGATAATTGTTCAGGTAATTATAGTCTGGTCCGAGTAAAGGTTAGAGTAAACTGTTAGTTAGTTATTCCGGGTTTTATTGGGGTTTCTTTAACGGTTCAGCTCCGGGTTTCATTAACAGTTCTGATCCGAGTAATGGTCTGATATGAATTGGATCAGGTTTATTATAACAGATTAAAACAGGCCAATATGTTTCAGTCTTCAATGTCCGAGTTTCAATGTTTGAAGTTCCGAGGTTTATTAAAAACCTTCCGAGTTTTCAAGTCTGAGGCTTATCCTCAGTGATTAATTGTGCCGAGTTTCTTGATGGTCCGAGTTTGAAACTTCCGAGTTCTAAGCCATGATATTGTTAAGAAAGATAATCGACAACGGTTTGTGGCCCGAGAGACTAACGTATAACATATTGGTTGACGGTTTCTGTAGGGAAGGTCAACTTGATATGGGGTTTCGGTTACTAAAATTAGTTGATTCGTTGTACTTCGTTTCTGATCAGTTTGCTTACACAACTCTCATCGATCGACTTTCCAAAGACGGAAAACTGGATCAAGCAAACGGGCTACTGGGATTCATGATGAAGAAGGGAATACATCCAGACGAAGTGACATTTACCGCGATTATCAACGGGTATTGCAAGAATCGTAGAATAGAAAACGCAGTTACGGTTCTTGATACAACTCTCTCGTCGAAAATTCTTACTTTGACTGGTCCACACATCTTCAACTTGCTGATTGATACTTTCAGTAAAGATATGAAATTCGGTTTAGCATACGCAATGATAGCGAAGATGTTGAATTGCTGTGTAACTCCTTCTGTGGTGACTTACACAACTTTAATTGACGGGTTTTGCCAAACTGGTGATGAAAATTCCTTCACGAAATTTTGTTCGGTAATGTCGGTCCATGGTTATTTACAAGATTCTCGGTGTTGGAATGTGGTTCTTACTAGAGATTCGTGTAACAAATTGAGACTATTATCGAGCATTATAGGTGAATAAAACAAGATTTGCTTGGACGCTGACAGTTTACAAAGAAAAAGGGGGAGTAAAAATTTCCTATTTTCTTCGTAAATACAAAGCTTGTGCGTGAAATAGCTCGTGTGTGATGGAGTTTTGTGTCACGTGTGTTTATGTTATTAATCAAGTGTTGACGCGATGAAGCTGAATTCTCGGTTGACGACTAGTTGAAGAGTGAGCCTTATTAAGTTGCTGTTTAGAGTAGAGAAGATTAGTTCTGGTCTTGAAATAATGCGGGGCTTCTTGAAAAAGGGGAAGGTCGGAGATGAAAGCCATCGGGGATTCAGTGGATTCATGAAGATAGGAGATTGATTCATGAAGATTCGTGACGAGATGAGATCATACATGAAGGGTTGCAGATTTTGATTAAGATGGTGGATGTACTTTTACAAAGTTCAGTTTGTTATTAACTTATCGAACTGAGCTTCATGTCTTTGCGAAATTTGAAGTTTTCGATGTTAGGCATTGGAAATCCGACGCTTCGTTCTTCTACTGGTTAGGTTTGAAGATTAATGTATCGAGCGATGTTCCTACATGTGGTTGTAGGTTGTTTCGCGTTAACTTGATTCGGGAGTAGTTTGAGGGGGAGGATCTACAGTGTTCGATGTTGGATTCTTCGGGTTTCTCAAAGCGGCCTTAAGTGATCGTCAGCAAGTCTTTTATTAGAAGGGTTGAAGATCGCTGTGCTCTACCAGAAAGATCAAGTCTCAGCCAAAGTTGATAGCAGCCATGATATCATCAGTCAAGGGGGAGTCTGTAAGTGCAGTATCCGGTGACTGAAGATTATCGATGCCACACAGAACTGATGCAACAGTTAAGGGGGAGACTGTAAGTGCAGTTCCTGCCGGGTAACTGTCGCTTATCAGTTCTGGTCAACCAAAACAGAAGTCCAAGTTAAAGTCAACAATAATGAAGATTTCAAGACCACATGAAGACCATGCACTGATCAAGGGGGAGTTTGTTAATGCACTTTGGATGATAAGTGCATGTCTTCCAATTTGTAGGGTCTTTATTGTACATGTCTTGAAAGTTAGTCCAATGTTTATCCTTGGGACATTTTGTCCAAGTTTTATGTCTAGGACAAAGGTCAGAGGTTTATGTTAGGGACAAAAGTCAGGGGTTTGGTGTAGATTGTTTGTCCGAGTTTTGTCCTAGTCTATATATATGTGTTGTACAGGATTAGGGCAAGCATCCATGGATGAGGGATCGATCAAAAACCCTTGAAGCTTTGTGCACCTCTCCAGAGAGACTATGTGTTAGTGAGAGAAAGCTAGGGTTTAGATCTTTGTGATCTAAATCCAGCTTGTAGATGATGTATACTCCTTTGGTTTGTGTAATCTGTGATGACTGATTCATAATAAAGGATTCATCTTCTACGTATCTTCTTCATCTATCATATTTTGTTCTTCATGTCTTGAATCAAGTGCAATGTTTGATGTTCGTCATCGATCCGGTGCTTTAACAATAACAAAGTTAGTTTATTATAAATCCTTGTACGCTCAATTATTTGCGCTACCAAGTAACCTTGAAACAGATACAAATCTCAACAATTTATGTATTATTTGTCGAAGCACCCACTTATCGTCAATCACTTATTTATATATTCGAGTAGTTCTAAAGTGATTCTTCGTCTTCTTATTCGCTCATCCTTGAATTGCTACGATATTGGGATTCCACACTTATATCGTGGTTATTTGATATCATTGAAAGATCCGTCTCGGCGTCTCAGTACTTACAGAGACAGCTGTTGACTTGATGTGCTGCATGTGCCCCCATTGTTTGTTCCGTTCAAAATCGAACACAAATCATTTAAACTTTTAACCATGTGGGCTTTTGTGTTTTAATTATGTAGGCTATTGAGTTTTTATTGAGTTTTAATTATAGTGTGACTTTAACAATTTATCAGTGGGCTTTTAATCGCGATTGAGCTTTCAATAAAAGCCCAGATTGTTTTGAGAGGTAACCTAAATTAATCTCATGGGTGATGTACATTTTTTTTCAGGAGTAACAAAATACAACAAACGTAAAAAAAAAAATTACACTACGTCGAAAAAAGTTGAGGGATAACGGTTGCTACCCCTACTAATGAAGTATGTCCACCCTAATCTCGACTTTGGTGATTTGGTTAACACATCCTTGATACCACCAAAACTACATGCCCTTGGTACCTCCTAAATCTTTTATATAGGAGTTTTTCTACACTTTGTTAGATGCTGAGGCAATAACATTGGTACATGAATTCACCATAGTATCAAACTTGAAAGAAGCCTTGATCGAGCTAAAGTCGAGTTTGATGCTTGATGCTTCAAGCTCGAATCAGGGCAACGCAACCTGGCTCTATCGATCAACACAATAAAACAATAAATGGTGACGAAAATAACCGATATAAGAAAACATAGAATAATCATTAGGTCATAGGTCATTACACTTTAGATAAATTTTAGCAAATCATAGGTAATGCATATGTTTTTGTTGGTAAACCCAAATTCAGAATATTATGCAAGAAAAACAAACCAAGATTAATATAAGAGGATGATAAAACTTCATAAGGTTCAACCTGTGAATTTTTATAATCATAGTTCCACGTCAGCATGAACCACGTCCTCTACAAACCGTTAGCCACTTGACACGCCGGTCCCAACCCAAGTTGCCGTAAGAACCGACCTACGGAGTACGGACCCTTGAGCTTGGTACTATGTGGATCTATGACCGCAACCGGCTTACTGATCTAAAGACCAGCCTTATTCCTTAAATGTTCTTTGAACCCCATGATGTCACCTTCCCACCGCGTTATGGTTTGATTCTCACACACCCATATCTCGTGAGCCACCTGGTTAATGAGCCGGAAGTCATGGCTAACGAGCACCATTCCACCGTCCCATTCGTTTAACGCCTCGGCTAATGAATCAATCGTCTCGATATCCAAGTGGTTCGTCGGCTCATCCAAAAGCAGCATCTGCGGTTGTCGATAAGCCAACCATGCGAAGATCACTCGGCTCTTTTGACCGTCGGACAAGTTTTTCATCGGCATCACTTGCGCTTTCCCGGTTAATCCGAATCTCCCGATCGCAGCCCGCATCTTTTCCTCTTCGTTTCCCGGGTACTCTTTCATCATGTACGCCAAAGCCGACATTTCGAGATCGAGCTTTTCCGCCAAGTGTTGGTGGTATTGAGCGATCCGCAAGTGGTTGTGCCGCCTCACCATGCCGTCAAGAGGAACCAACTCCCCCGTCATCAGCTTCAAAAGCGTACTCTTACCCGCTCCGTTAGGCCCGACCAACGCCACACGCGAATCGAGGTCAACGCCAAAGTCAAGATTCTTGTATATAAGGTTATCGGGTGTGTAACCGAACGTAACCTCTACGAACTGAAGCACAGGCGGCGGAAGCTTGCCCACGTCAACAAACCGGAAAACGAGAACCTTGTCGCGCGCAACCTTTTCGGTTAACCCACCACGTTCCATTTTCGCTAGGGTTTTCTCCTTGCTCTGAGCCTGCCTAGCGAGCTTAGCGGACCCGTGTCCGAACCGTGCTATGTATTCCTTCATGTTAGCGATCTGGTCCTGCTCCCATTTGTACTGTTTCATCTGATTCTCTTCGAGTTCTGAACGGGTTTGAACATATTGGTCGAAGTTACCGGTATACATCTTCAGTTTCTTACTTTGCATGTGTATTATGTTTGTGCATACACCGTTTAAGAAATCTTGAGAGTGCGAGACGACAACAAGAATCCGTTCAAACTTCTTTAAAGTTTCTTCCAGCCACACACACGCTTCAAGATCTGCGATCGATTTGTGATAAATAAAATCAGAACTTGATACTCTATTTTTTGGTTGAGTAAAATGCCATTTTCATCCTTGAGGTTTGGCCAGTTTTGCGACTTCCGTCCAAAGGTTTGTTTTTCTGCATCTGGATCCAAGTTAATTCCATCCATTTTCTCCGTTAACTCAGGGATACTTTCGTCTTTTTTGTTAACTTAAAAGGGCAATTTGGTCTTTTTCACTTTATGTAAACAGACCAATTACCCCTGGAAAAGGCTGAATTGCCCTTTAAGTTAACAAAAATGACGGACATACCCTTGACTTAACAGAGAAAAATGGATGGAGTTAACGTGCCGGATGAGAACGGCATGATTTCAAACCTTTTGGATCCGGATACGGAAAAACAAACCTTTGAACTAAAGTCTCAAAACTAACCAAACCTCAGGGATGAAAATGGCATTTTACTCTTTTCTGTTTTATATTTTGAGAAAATTATTACTCACCAAGATGATTTGTGGGTTCATCTAGCAGCAAAATGGTTGGGTTCATAAACAACGCACGGGCCAAAGCAATTCTCATCCTCCAACCACCAGAAAAATCGCGAGTTTTCTTTGCTTGCATCATTTTGTTGAAACCTAAACCGTTCAAAATCTCGGCTGCACGTTTTTCTGCTGTGGATGCATCCATAGCATCCAAACGTTCGTAGACGCGTTCAAGTGCTTCACCACCACCATCATCCTACATTCACAAGCAAATTATGCTAAATACGTACTATTAAATAAAAAAGAGTAAAGCACATGCATGGTCCCTGTGGTTGACCAAAATTTTGAATTTGGTCCCTAGCTTTTCAGAAGTACACGGATGGTCCCTGTGGTTTGCACTTTTAACGCATTTAGTCCCTAGCTAACAAATCTAAAGGTTTCAGCAGGTCCTGGTTATGGACTAAATGCGTTAAAAAGTGCAAACCACAGGGACCATCACCATCCATGTACTTCTGGAAAAAGTTGGGGACTAAATGCGTTACAAAGTGCAAACCATAGGGACCTTTCGTGTAGTTTTAGAAAGCCAGAGACCAAATCCAAAATTTTGGTCAACCACAGGGGACCATAAACCATTCGTGTACTTTACTTATAAAAAAAGCTCTAAATATCATAAACTTTTAGTTATATAAGAACCTGTCCAACTAAGCGTTCGGCTTCGGCTTCCAATTTCAGCCTTTCTTCGTCACAGTTCATCACGGCCTCGAGTGATGACATGTCAGAAGCTTCGATCTCTCGGGTGAGATGGAATATGTCCATGTGTTCGGGGATTGGGAGTTCTCGCATTCCGATTGAAGTAAGAAGAGTTGATTTCCCACAGCCGTTTAACCCAAGCAAACCGTAACGTCTAGAAAAGACAAACATAATTACACAATGTATAAAGTATAAACAATCGTCAAAACAAGAATGGTGCAAAGTGCTAACCTCCCGTAATTAAGCTCGAGCTCTGTATCAACAAGAAGATCATGCCCGTGGAAAGTAAGTGACAGGGATTCTATCTGTAATCACAATAAAAAACACGTTACAATTACAGAATCGTACAAGTGATACCAAACATTGATTATAGCCAAATTTTAAAAGTGATATATGAGATATCTTTACACAGGTTCCATAAATTCCATGTATCATCATCATCATACTCAGTAAATCCCACCAATAGCAAAGCAAAGGTAGGATCTGAGGAGGGTAAGATATAGACAGCCTTACCTCTACCCCATAGGAATAGAGAGGCTGCTTCCAGTGAGACCCCCGGCTGTGATAGTTAAAGACGGTTATGTAACCACTTAACCATTTCCTTACTCTATCCCGTTATATCAGGCCAGAAACACTACATTTAAGTACTTTCGCGGCTCTTGTAGTTTTCTACATAGAAGTAGTTATGCATACACACATATATATACCACGAATCATGATCACATGTCCTCTAAACAACGATAGATGTTTTCTAATAATGTATATAATTATACATTTGTTTACTTAAAATTGGTTATACATATCTATACACACACACACATATGTATACACACACACATATATATACCAAGAATCATGATCAAATGTTCTCTAAACAAAGATAGATGCTTTCTTAGAAATTATATAATCACAAATTTTTCTACTCAGAATTGATTATACATATACACAGACACCATATAATGTATATATGTGTGGGCGTTCGGGGGGCAAAAGTGAAATGGTACCAACTTTAACGTTATTTTACTAATTTCGTGAAAATAACGTTAAAAGCGGCGGGTGGTTAATCATGCATCATGTAGTGACGTTGATAGCTGAAAGACACGGGGGTACATGCACCAATTAGCCTCTGTCCCGATTGTTTGAGTGTTATGTGTATTAGGTCCAAGGCTTGATACAAAACTACAATCGAGCCGGGGGTCAAGCAGCCTCTCTATTCCTACGGGGTAGAGGTAAGGCTATCTACATCTACCCTCCTCCATCTACCCTCCTCAGACACTACTTTAGCCTTGTTATTGGTGGAATTTACCGAGTATGATGATGATGATTATATACACAGACAACATATAGTTGTTAATGGCGAATAGCAACAAATACCAACACTAAATTACACATCAAAATATATGTAAACTACAAACCCTAAAACCAGTATTCATCAAATAAAATTATTAAAAAGTAGAAAATCTAACAACAATTCTTACCCGAATATCTCTAGACAAAGGATGAGAACAAAGAACACCAGTACACGTACGATCCGATATCGTAAGATTCCCCATCCCATTCGACAAATTATCCGAACTAGAACTACCATTCATCGTACCAACCGCCGCCGCTTTAGCCGACGTGGCAGCGGCCGCCGCCTTACCGCCTCGTTTGGCGGCTGCAGCCGCCTTTTTCTGCAGAGCCTTCTTCTTGCTCGCATCCGACACCATCTGAAACAATATAAACACCGATTATCAACAACAATCAATGAACAAGAAACCGTAATAATAATATTATTGGTGATCAGAATTCAGATCGGTACCTTGAGATCGAAAACTGAAGGAAATTTGGAGGATTAATGGAGGATTTGCAGGTTGGGAAGATGGATGGAACGACGTCGTGTTGGGAGTGTTGAGGGTTTGGGATATTTTTTATTTTTATAGTGGGTGATCGGGTACACGTGTCGGGTTTTTAGTTAAGTGTTGTTACCGAACTTAAGAGGACGTATCCGAATTGGATTTTATTAGATTTGGAGCAGGGTCGGTGGGTACGGTTTAAAGACGTGAACCAAAATGGTTGATTGTTAAATTGAGAGATGGTATGTGGAGAACCTTTTGGAAAGTTATGGAGACTTTTATTTTTGGAAGTGACTAGAATAACGTATGTTTACCGGGTTTTATTACGTTTACTATACTTTTTAAACAGCAAATTTGGATTACTAAGGCTGGTGGGTATGTAGAGCCTCATCCCCAAAGGGATGTGCCGCTACGTCACCGCCACGTAGGAGGGGCTTGAAGGGGATGGACCTAGAGGGTGGAGGATGAACCTCATCCCCAAAGGGATGTGCCGCTATGTCACCGCCACGTAGGAGTGGCTTGAAGGGGATGTACCTAGGGGGTGGAGGATGAGCCTCTTTATGTATATATATGTATGTATGTATAGGTATATGTGAGAGAAGGGAGCCCTGTCGTCATCGTCGAGTGGGAGCTGAAAGGGACGAGCCGAGCCGAGGGGGGCGGTGTGGGGGACCGGCGTCGGGCCCGGGCGGGCCTAAGCCGGCCCCCATACCGTCTGGTCTAATGGATGACTATAGTATCATTATTATGCTATAAGCGGAGCCGTCTAATCATATAAGTTTTTTCTCAAACTAGTGTAGATACAAAAAATATTTACCTATTTAGGTACTTTGAAAAATATTTATCTATTTGGGTACTTTTCTATATCCTTTTAATTTTTTTACCTAATTTATACTTTTCTTTTAATTTTTCTACCGAAAGTAAAATTAGATTACTCACAGAATTAGAATCGGCAAAAATATAGCTAATTATTTTTTGTAAAAAAATAAAAAATTCTGCAATTACTTCGGCTCTCAAAGCACTAATGCTAATAGAAGGTTGCTCTTTTATAAGGTGTTGTATTTCTTGGGCGATCAAGCTTGCATCTAGGTTTGGATGGTCTTGGGTAATCTTAGAATGCAAACAAATATGTGGACCAATATACTTTGTGATGTCAAAACATCCACTACGTTTAGGTTTACATGCACGAAGTTTCTATTTACAGCCTTGTTTATGTAACTTACATTTGATAGACCAAATGTCCGGACGTGATTCAACAACCTCAAAATGTTTGTGTGTTTTGATATTGTAGAGCTTGACAGCTCTAACAAATTCTTTCTTATCATTGAAAGAATCAATTCCCAACTCACGCATAAAATCATTTTTACTATTAGAATGTGGTGGCATCCAATTGTCATTAGTTGTTATATTAGTTTCCTCTAAATTGGTATATGTTGAAGGTACTTGAACGTTACCATATGAAGTTTCATCTCCATCTGTTTGAGTTTGATCTCCAATTCTATCTTCTAACTCATCATCCGTTTTACTTTCAATGCAGTCTACAGGCTCTTCTTCTAACACATCTTTCACATCAATTCTTTAATATTATATCAATTCTTGAACATAATATTGCTTATCATCTCATCATATGCACCTTCCTTGCACCAATATAAAGAAGGCAACAATTATGAATACCTTTTTATTTGTAGATTGTTATTGAAAGTGCAAACTAATAGAAAATATTGGAATCGAAGAACTCTAAATCGGAATCTGTGATGAACCAACGAAATACGGTTGTAATAAAAACCAAATATCAAAGGAAATCTGGTTCTAAACATGATATCATAATCGCTAAAAATAATAAAATTAACCAAACCTGATGATGCGCCGTTGCGATAAATGCGCCGTCGGGAGGAACACGCCGGGAGGATGCGCCACAAGGAGAAAAACCTTCACTTAGGGAACGTCGCCGAGATGACGCCCGCCAGTTGATGTCGACGGTTCCGTGATTTTGGGGGAGTAGCGATCGGAGACGAACAGTTACTCTTTGTGTTTTTTTTTTAACAAAAATAATAATAATACTTTAAATCTACCCAAATAGGTAAATATTTTTCAAAGTACCCAAATAGGTAAATATTTTTTGTATCTACACTAGTTTGGGAAAAACTCCTAATTATATCCATCCTCATAAATCTGGGAAAACCTCAATTGTGGGAATCGAACTTAGGACCTAATGGTCTATAAGTCTTATCCCACCACCAAGATGCCACTAGACTATAATGTCGTGAGCATTATGTTTACTAAACTAGACGATCTTTGTAGCTGGACTTGGAGTTTGAAGGAGTGTAAAGAGGTTGAGACGTTTTTTTGGTTCGAAACACTATGAACAATTTGTTAGAAATTTTATGGGATAGAAGTTCCACGGACACACTAAGGGTAAGAGTTGGTGGTGTGGAAGCCCTGCCACGTCAAATGGGGCGTGTTGGCCGTCGGGGGGAAGGGGAGTCTGTCGCAACCCCCGGCCCCTAATCACTTGGGAACGAGCGGCCGTGAGCTCAGATTCAACGGTATCGATGTTTAACAATTTGGCAGCGGAATTTACATCAGGACCGTAGTTAGGAAATAGTTTATTAGAGTAAAATACCACATTTTTATAATAAGAATAAACATGGGAAAATCTCAAGTTTCCATTACATCATGTTTATAGGGATAAACCTTAATTTATTTAATAAAAACATCTTCTTTATTTAGGTAACTTTTATAGTCGCTTTTCCAAGCCTTCGGTGCTGTCCAGCTGGCTTCTATTTGGCTTTCACATTTTGTTACCAGAAACGCGTTTAAAAACATTTTGTCAGTGGGAAATACTGGTGAGTGAATCCCAATTTAATCAAGACCAGTTTTATCATTGTACAGCATTGAGGGCTATCTCGCAATTACATTTGTTTATATTTCTACTTTAATTACCACCCACGGTACTGTCAATCCATGACTGGTGGAAATGTTACTACTCATAGTGTAGTAACAAATTTTGTATACAAAACCCCAACATACCGACGATAATTGTAGAATACAAATACTCAATCACTGTTAAATATAAATTAAAATAATTGGGGTTTTGGAAAAACAGTTTGCAAAAAGGAGGATTACTCACATTGCTATTTTAGGTTTTTCCTTTGTGATTTCCTAGTTATAATCTATTAATTTAAACAATGCACACGCGTTAGTATAATAACCCAATTTACATTAGTTATACCCTCCCCGAGATAGAACTCCAACGACTACGTCGGGCAGAGCCTCGACAGCCGTTACGGAGCACTAGATCAATCGGGCAGCGTATCTAATACGTAACTGGGGGTTATGATACTTACATCGAGGCAGAGCTTCGCTATTTTAGCGGGTATAATACCCGATATTATGTCTACAATTCAGAAATTGAGAGAGATCGAGAAAATTTGAGCGAGTTGAGACTAAAGGCCGATCCCCTCCATTTATAGGGTCTGATCGGTAGTCCCTCGCGCCCCGCGAAAGCTAAGGGCTGGTCTTACGCGGCTCGCGAGCTAGGGGTATAGGGCCTAGGCTTGCTAAATCACCGGGTATAACTTTGACGGATAGCAGGACACATGGCACGCTAGGGTTCCGTCTGGTGGCACTAGGTCGCGCCTCGCGACAGACCATTAAATTTTGTTTTTTTTGTTTTTTTGTAAAATTAAAGGTATTTAGGGCCTATTTTCGCATACGGGGTGTATTTAGGGACGTATAGGGTGTTCTAAATATTTTTAGGAGGGTTGTTATATTCTCCCCACCTTGTTTTAGAACTCGTCCTCGAGGTCTACTGGAACAGGTGTGTATATTTCCTTTGCATTTCTGACTCAAGCTCCCATGTGTATTCTAGTCCTCTCTTGGAATCCCATTTCACTTTGACTAGAACTAATCTCATGTGTTTGAGATTCTTGACTTTTCGGTCTTCAATTTGTAGAGGCATTTCTACAAACTTAAGCTTCTCATTTACCTCTATGTCCTTAAGAGGTACCACTAATGATTCATTGGCTTAGCACTTTTTGAGATTTCATACATGAAATACGTCATGTATTCCTGCCATTTCCTCTGGCAGTTGTAGCTGATAAGTTACTGGTCCTATTCTTCTAATAATCTCAAAGGGTCCAATATACCTGGGGCTTAGCTTTCCCCTCTTGATGAATCTCACCACTCCTTTCCAAGGAGAAACTTTTAATAATACTTTGTCTCCTACCTGAAATTCCAATGGTTTTCGCATGTTATCAGCATAACTCTTTTGACGATCGCGTGCTGCTTTTAGTCTATCCTTGACTTGAATGATCTTGTCTGTTGTTTCTTGTACTATCTCTGGTCCAGACAATTGCTTTTCTCCAATTTTTGCCCAACAGACTGGAGTTCGGCACTTTCGTCCATAAAGTGCTTCGAATGGTGCAGCATTGATACTGGTATGATCGTTGTTATTGTAGGAAAATTCTATTAATGGTAAGTGATCATCCCAATTTCCTCCGAAATCAATTACATAAGCTCTAAGCATATCTTCCGTTGTCTGAAATGTCATTTCGCTTTGTCCATCCGTTTGAGAATGATAAGCGGTGCTTAGATTTAGCTTGGTTCCCATGGCTTTTTGGAAACTTATCAAAAAATGAGAAGTAAAACGGCTATCTCTATCAAACACAATAGATAAAGGAATTCCATGTAAATAAACTATTTCATTTACATATAACTTAGCTAATTGTTCCATACTGAAAGTTTCCTTCATTGGTAAGAAATAAGCCGACTTGGTTAACCTATCTACAATCACCCAAATTGTATCATTACCTTTTCGTGTCTTGGGTAATTTGGTAACAAAGTCCATTGTTATCAATTCCCATTTCCATATTGGCATTTCTAATTGCTGCAATAAACCCGAGGGTTTCTGATGTTCAGCTTTAACCTGTGAAACAGGTTAGACACTTGGCAACATAAGCTGCTATATCCTTTTTCATTCCTATCCACCAGAAATTCTTTCTTAAGTCTTGATACATCTTATCACTTCCAGGATGTATCGTATACTTAGACTTATGGGCTTCTTCTAATATTCGGTGGCGCAAATTTCCTAATTTAGGTATCCAAATCCTTTTCTTAGGGAATTCCCAAATTTCATCTGTTCCTTGTTCTAATTCCTTAATCATTCCTTTCAATTTTTCAGTATCGTCCTTGATTACTGACTCTTGTACTTCTCTAATTTGCTCATTTAAATCTATCTGCAGATTTAATTTAAGAGAACATACTCTTTTTGGCCTTTCGTGATATTTTTTACTTAAAGCATCAGCTACTAGATTTGCCTTTCCTGCATGGTACTTGATATTACAATCATAATCGCTAAGAATTTCCATCCAGCGTCTTTGTCTCATATTTAACTCCTTTTGCCCAAAAACATATCTTAAACTCTTATGATCGGTGAAAATGGTAAACTTACTACCGTAAAGGTAATGTCTACAAATTTTAAGGGCAAAAATTATGCCTCCTAATTCTAGATCATGGGTTGAATAATTCTCTTCATGATTCTTAAGTTGTCTAGAAGCATAGGCTATAACCTTTTGACGTTGCATCAACACACATCCATAACCTAACTTAGAAGCGTCACAAAAGACTACAAAGTCTTCAGTTCCTTATGGTAACGCTAGTATTGGTGCGTTGGTTAATCTTTACTTAAGAATTCTAAAGGCTTCTTCTTGTTTTGGTCCCCATTCAAACTTAACAAACTTACAGGTCAGTTTTGTTAAGGGAATGGCTATTCTAGAAAAATCTCGGATAAACCGTCTATAATAACCTGCTAGTCCTAGAAAACTTCTAACCTCCGTTGGTGATTCAGGGACTTTCCATTTAGTAATTGCCTCAATATTTGTAGGATCCACATGAATTCCTTCATGATTAACTAAATGTCCAAGAAATTGCACTTCTTCTAACCAAAATTCGCATTTTGAAAATTTAGCATAACGCTTTTCTTTTCTCAGCCAATTTAGGAGTGCATGCAGATGCGCTGCATGTTCCTCTTTACTCTTAGAGTAAATGAGAATATCATCTATAAAGACGATTATGAATTTATCCAAATATGGCTTACATATTCGGTTCATCATGTCCATAAATGCTGCTGGGGCATTGGTTAAGCCAAATGGCATGACGGTAAATTCATAATGGCCATACCTTGTCCTGAAAGTGGTCTTAGGAATGTCCTCTTCCTGTACCTTTAATTGATGATATCCTGAACGTAAGTCAATCTTAGAAAAGAATCGAGCTCCTTGCAATTGATCAAACAGATAATCGATTCTCGGTAATGGGTACCGATTCTTAATCGTGACCTTATTCTATTCTCGGTAATCAATGCACATACGCATTGACCCGTCTTTCTTTTTGACAAACAAGATCGGTGCTCCCCATGGCGATGAACTTAGCTGTATGAATCCTTTCTCCAAAAGTTAGTCTAACTGTTTCTTTAACTCTTGCATTTCTGATGGTGGCAAACGGTAGGGTGCCTTTGCAATTGGTGTTGTTCCTAGTAGCAGATGAATTCTGAATTCGACTTCCCTGTCCGGCGGTAGTCCTGGTAGCTCTTCAGGAAACACATCCGAGAATTGGATACTACGGGAATATCTTTCAATTCTTTTCCTTTAGTGTTAATGATTATGGAAATCATATACACTAGGGATCCTTTTCTAGCATAACTTGCTGTTTTCATCACAGAGATGAATTTCGTGGATTTAGGTGGTTTATCTCCTTTAATTGTGATATTTTCACCTTTTGGTGAATTTACTTGTATTGACTTTTGATCACATAGAATACTGGCTTTATTGGTTACTAACCAATCCATTCCTAATACAATATCAAATTGACTTTAATTGTGAATTTACTTGTATTGACTTTTGATCACATAGAATACTGGCTTTATTGGTTACTAACCAATCCATTCGTAATACAATATCAAATTCAGCCAGATTCATTGGGTAAAGATTAACAATAAAATCTTGGTTTAAAATTTCTATTCTTGCTCCCTACAAGATTTCAGTAATCTTAATGGATTCTCCATTTGCCATTTCTACTAGGCATTCTTGTGGGAGTTTAGTTAATGGTTGATTGAGAAGTTTGAAAAATGAAGTATTAATAAAACTTTGGTTCGCACCAGAGTCAAATAATACTTTAGCAAAAACATTATTAACTAAAAACGTAGCAGCAATCACGTCCGGAATCATCTTTGCTTCTTCGGCTGTCAGAACAAATGCCCTAGCATTCTTAGTAGTCTTGTTGTTCATGGCTAGAGCTAGTTTCGGACAGTTCGGCTTGATATGCCTTTTTCCCCACAATTGAAGCACACTCCATTACTGGGCTTCTTCCTACAATCTTCTTCCTTATGCCCTGGTATCTTGCAGAAGTTGCAGTAGGTGCAGCATCTTCCTGAATGCTTCCTTTTGTAGGTCTTACAATAAGGTGTAGAGGTAGAACCTACATTCCTCCCACGGTTGGAATTACCGTAGCGAAAATCTTGGGTAAGTTTCTGGACTAGGTTCTTCCGCTGTTTCTCTTCTTGTGTACGCACTAGTTCATTTGTCAAGGTATTTGCTAGTTCTACGGCTTCTTCTATGGTTGGTGGTCTAGCTGCCTTGACTATGTGTCTAATCTCACTGATTAATCCCCAGATGTAACGGGATATTAATACTGGTTCTGGTGAAGCTAGGTGATGTGGGGTAAAATACACATATTTGTCTCGTGTAAATTGTATAATTATTGTACAGGTTTTATTTATTTTTATTTAGTTTTAGTGTTATTTTATATTGTTTGGTGTTGGGTCAGGTCCCGGTGCAAATGGAGAAAAAAAGAGCAATATGAAAATAACCAGCCAGTTGGGCAGAGTAGGACGTCAGGGAACGAAGTAAAATTGCATCTATTTTCTGCCTTTCTGGGTTGAAGCTCATGATAGTTAATGAAAACACAGATATGGGCTTGTTAGCAATTATGTATGAAACATCATAATAAAAGCCTGCTTGCTATTGGATTAACCAAAAATACTTGGACGCATCAAGAAAAGAAGGGACAAGACTACATGTCTACATGAACTAGGAGGCTGCATTCTAATTAATTTTATGGGCCCCCCAAAGACAATAAAGCCCAACAGAATTTTAATGGAATCATGATTTTGGGCCATATTTTAAAATATACATACGGAATTCGGTGGAACAATTAAAAAGAAAGGAGGCTGCCGTAATAAAAAAAAAATACCATCAGAAGCTTGAGGGAGGTGGTGGATATTTAATATCATCATACGGCAGTTTTTGGGGGTTGGCATCGAACGGACAGACAAAGAAAAAAAGGGCGATCAATAGAGAAGAAGGTGATTGGTTCGAGGGTTCAAGCCGCGATCAAGATTTAAGTCCGGGTTTGCAATTTAGTAGTATTTAATTTTAAAGACTTTGTGTTCTTTATAACTTGATACTATGATTTGTTATTTATTCGAGACTTGTTTCTTGTTCTTGGTCATGATTCTTGGCTAAATTTCTTTAACTACCTAGGTTTTGACAATGGTTTAAATAAAGTTTGGATTTTTATTCGGTTTTTTGGCGTGGTTTATGGATTTTCTTGTATTGTAAAAGCTATGGAATTTTAACTTGGTGTATATGCATGCTTGATATTGTTTTATTGCTGTTTATTGCTTCGTATAATCCTTGGTGACGGTCTTTATCACATAATAGGGTTGTGCTAGGGTTCTTGATTTAGGTGAGTGTCTATATCACATAATAAATCTTTAACTCTTTATGGTGAAATTACGTAACTAACCTTAGAAGTAATATTCGATAATTTAATAAAATCAAGTGTTCTGCTAATCTTGTCGTTGTGAGGCTCGAGGTTATTAATAGGTCTCGGTTTGGTTTATAGCTAGGTCTAAGAGAAATTGGTCTAGTCCTTAAACACTCTCTTGTCTATTAAACCAAGATTAAAACCCATAGTTGCCTTAGACTTTCGCGCTGTGAGGTAGATCATCTTAATTAGGCACTTTCAAGAAGTTAGAGGACTGTGAGGAAATCTAAAAACCGGTAATCGTAACAGCCTAGGTAGTGCCACAAGAATCACCTTGAGAGGGATTGAGGGGCTTAGTTGGTATCTTAATAGGTTTAGCATTTAAAGATCCCGGTTCCATACCACAAAACTATCGAATAGAAATCCATTCCGAGTTAAACTTGCGTTTAGCCTAGGTAGTCTTCATTGCCACTGGTTCTAGTCTTCATCCAAGTTCGTGTCTAGTTATTTAATATTATTTTAATATTTTATTTAGGATTTTTAGAAACCCCCCAATCAATAAACAATTAGTTAAGTCCGTGTCAGTCTAAGTCTAGATAGAGTCATTAGCGTAATTTAGTAGAGTCTCTTGGGTTCGATACTCGGACTTCCTTAGGCTATACTGCATCGATCGATACACTTGCCGGTCGTGTGGTTTAGGTTTTAGAGAGTCTTAGTTTTATAAATTTAAAACTTAGAGAGTCTAGTTTAGGGTTTAATTTAGTTAATTTAGTTAAACCACTTTTTTAGCACATCACTAGGGTTGGCACTATTCTAGCATATTCAAAGAATATAGTAATGTAACCCTTACAGTCTACTCCATTCATTCTATGGTTTAAGAACTTATTAGCAATCTGTTCTTTTTCATTGGGAGGACAGAATTTCCTTTCCACCATATTCTTAAATTCAGTCCATTCCATATTATAGGCTTTGTCACTTCCCCTAGACTGGAGAATAGTGTTCCACCATTCTAGAGCTGAGTTCTTAAATAGATTGGAAGCAAACATTATCTTATCCTCTTCTGCACACTTGCTTATTTTTAAGACTGCCTCAGTCTTTTCTATCCAGCGTAGGGCTGCAATGGCTCCTTCATTGCCCGAGAATTCTATTGTTTTACAAGACCAGAATTCTTTGTAAGAACAACCATAAGACATGGTTCTTCTTCTTTTTGGAATAGGCACTTGAAGTAAAGGTCCATTGTTTACGCTGTGACTGGGTTCAGTAGGTGGTCGTTTACCTCCACTATTACTTTTATTATTTTCCGACTCCTTAACTGTTTTGATAATATATGGCATGTCGTCTATAATTCCTTGTGCCACTATGTGTTGGATGACACTGTTATCTAATTGGTTGCCGTTATTATCGTTATTCGGGTTTTCTTGATTCACTTCGTTGTCCATCTGGATTGTGAACATTTACCAAGTATTAATATCACAAGATAATATTTAATGCTTATAATCACACAACAACACATTGATCAAAATCGTCGTACATTGCGACATTTACTCTATTTATATATATGCGTCTATTACAACTGGAACCAGAATTTAAAATACAATACTAGTATGCATCAGTAGATATTGGATTTTAGTTGATTTTTTTCGACTACACACACACACACACACATATATATATTTTATTATTATTATTATTATTATTATTATTATTATTATTATTATTATTGTTACTGATTGGGGTTCATCCAGTATTGCATGTTACGCTCGTCGTACTTCCAAACGAGCCTCTCCCCTATTTGTCTTATCTTTTCACTTTCATCTAACAACTCATCACCAAAGGTGCGAAGTTCTTGCACGTTCTCGGTGCTCATGGGGGGTACAGGTGCTAGTATCGGGTCAGGGTACTGTGGCATTGGCTCTTCATATGGGTATGGGTTCTCTAGAATCTCTCGAATATATTGGCCATTATCCCAATAGGGATCTAGAGGGTCAAGGTTTGGGTATGGTGCTACTGGGTTTGGCATGAATTCTTCTTGTGGGTGAAGTTCTGGGTAATCCCTGTGGTCGTCAAACCATGGGTCATAATCTGGGGGATGGGGTTCTGGGACTCTAGGTATTTCGGCTGGGTCGAAGGCATGTAGGGGAATTTGGTCTCCTGGGTTTGGTTCGATTTTTATGGGTTGAGTTGGAAATAAGGGTAGTGGTTGTGGAGCTATGATTTGTTCTAGGTTCGGGTCTGCGGCTGTGGTAGCTAGTATGTGGAAATTGGCCAGTTTCCTATTGATTATATCTTGAGTTTGGGCATTCATCTCCCTATTCGCGGCTACTAAAGCTCTCTGCTGCTATAATTTTCTCATTCTTTTCCTACGCTCGTGAGCTCCCCGACTGAACCATCCTCTCTTTTTGGTAGGGAATGACTTTTTGGATTGCGCTTTGAATATGAAAATCTCTTCCTCTGTGTCAGCTGAATACCCCGAGGGGGTAGGCTGGGAAGAAGTTCCTTCATCTATAGGGGAACTAGATAGTTGATGATAAGCGTCTGACGAACCTTGATCACTCATACTGTAAACTAACAAATTGTCAAATAACACAAAACAATAATATACAGATATGCACGTAATCACATAGATTATTTCCTAACATAATGGATAAAATTTTGGTGTCAGCAGAACACTTATGTGGCTGAAATCAGTGGCTGTAGCTCTGATACCACTCTCTGTCGCAACCCCCGACCCCTAATCACCTGGGAACGGGCGACCGCGAGCTCAGATTCAGTGGTATCGATGTTTAACAATTTGGCAGTGGAATTTACATCAAGACCATAGTTAGGAAATAGTTTATCAGAGTAAAATACCACATTTTTATAATAATAATAAACATGGGAAAATCCCAAGTTTCCATTACATCATGTTTATAGGGATAAACCCTAATTTATTTAATCAAAAATCTTCTTTATTTAGGTAACTTTTATAGCCACTTTTCCAAGCCTTCAGTGCTGTCCAGCTGGCTTCTATTTGGCTTTCACATTTTCTTACCTGAAACGCGTTTAAAAACATTTTGTCAGTGAGAAATACTGGTGAGTGAATCCCAATTTAATCAAGACCAGTTTTATCATTGTACAACATTGAGGGCGATCTCGCAATTACATTTGTTTATATTTCTACTTTAATTACCACCCAAAGTACTGTCAATCCATGACTGGTGGAAATGTTACTACTCACAGTGTAGTAACAAATTTTGTATACAAAACCCCAACATACCGACGATAATTGTAGAATACAAATACTCAATCACTGTTAAATATAAATTAAAACAATTGAGGTTTTGTAAAAACAGTTTGCAAAAAGGAGGAGTACTCACATTGCTATTTTAGGTTTTTCCTTGTGATTTCCTGGTTATAATCTATTAATTTAAATAATGCACACGCGTTAGTATAATAACCCAATTTACATTAGTTATACCCTCCCCGAGACAGAACTCCAACGACTACGTCGGGCAGAGCCTCGACAGCCGTTACGGAGCACTAGATCAATCGGGCAGCGTATCTAATACGTAACCGAGGGTTATGATACTTACATCGAGGCAGAGCTTCACTATTTTAGTGGGTATAATACCCGATATTATGTCTACAATTCAGAAATTGAGAGAGATCGAGAAAATTTGAGCGAATTGGGACTGAAGGCCGATCCCCTCCATTTATAGGGTCTGATCGGTAGTCCCTCGCGTCCCGCGAAAGCTAAGGGCTGGTCTTACGCGACCCGCGAGCTAGGAGTGTAGGGACTAGGCTTGCTAAATCACCGGGTATAGCTTTGACGGATGGCAGGACGCGTGGCACGCTAGGGTTCCGTCTGGTGGCACTAGGTCGCGCCCCACGACGGATTATGTGTAGTCTGTCGTGCCCCGCGACAGACTATTAAATTTTGTTTTTTATTTTATTTTTGTAAAATTAAAGGTATTTAGGGCCTATTTTTGCATACGGTGTGTATTTAGGGACGTATAGGGCGTTCTAAATATTTTTAGGAGGGTTGTTATAGAGTCGGTTGGAGGCATGTGGGCAATCGGGAACGAAGGTTGTTCTACAAGGAGTAGAAGGGGGAGGGGCGCTAGGAGAGTGGTATCAACAACATGGGGAGAGAGGGAGGGGGTGCTACGGGTGTAGCATACACGTGTCATCACATTTTTTTCCTCTCATAAAGCCCTTTTGGAGCCCTTGCATTACACATAGTTTGATGGTTAAGTTAGTCACATATACATAGGATAAACAAGCACCATATAATGCATAGAGAAATTTGTTATTCGTTTGACATGTTGAGCAATATAGTTTAGGGGTGTTATAGATTGATACAAGGCATGACAAATATAACTTGTAAAACTCTCTTGTAGGCTTTTTTTTCAAAGCGATATGAAAGGGTCATGTTCCATATAACCTTTTGTTCTTCTATGAGTCGTGTAATACAAGTATCGGAGTAGGTTAACTTGGTTGAGTTACTAATTTGCCCACGTTGCCATGATCATACGTATTAACTAAAACCAACATAATATATAAGTGGGGAATTGCAACTTATTTTAATTATGCATAGTGTTAGTTTGTTATTTTCCTACAAATTACGACTGGGTAAGTGTTTAGGTTAGTGTGTTAGATTTCTTTAGTTCTTAAATCTATAAATGGGATTGTATATTTGATTCTAGATATGAATGACAAACATTGATCAAAGTTTCTCTCTAATTTATTCTTCTGGATTCCTTCTTAATTTTCTTTTGAGTTTGATCCACTCAACGGATTATCTATCAACCGATTGGTACATATCATACTACGTTTTGGTGGACATATAGCATGTGGGCATTGAAAGAGGTATGTACATTGTCAATCTTGTGATGAGTTTGTGCAATAACATAAAAGGCAATTCTATCTAATGAGAGTTAAGGATAAAATGAAGAGTTGACTATGCAAACTTAAACATGACAGAATGGTCCATGAGTATGTAAAGACTTCACATTGAGAAAAATGATGAAGCTAAGGAAGATGATTTCATCTTGTATTATCTAGATGGGGTGGATTACAACCATGGGAAAATATGGAGCTAAGGATGTTTGGAGTGAAAGCTTTGCCACGACAAAAGCAACAACCTATGCACTTGTCGATCTTAACGTGAAGGAAAGACTATAAACCCATTGAGAAAGATGTGTGATAGAGAATTAAAATTTACATGGTATTAATCTGTAACTTTTCTATTCACTATGGTGTTTTACCTCATGCTCGGGGTGTTTTTCAAAAAAAGAAATTGACTTTTTTACTTTTAACCCAAAAATTTTCATCTTTGACAATTTAATCTCACAAAATTTGTTTTTTTTCTTTTTTACTTTTAACTTAAAACTTTTCATATTTTTTTGCAATTTAACCTCACAACTTTTTTACTTTCAACTTTGGTCCCCTATGGTTTTCATCTTTTACAAATTTTCATTTTATTTTTCGTTCTACATTTTGTGAATTAATACGGCGCAACGTGCGTGTATGTTTCCACGTTTTTACGCTTTGTTATAAATTTTGCGAGTTAAAACGGCGCAATGTGCACGTGTGGTTCAACGTTTTTACGTTTATTTTCCTCGTTTGACATGTTCATCGCAACACGCGGGCCTTGAACCAGCTTAGCTACTCTTTTATATGTTTTATGTTTCGGTCTAATATTTTCGTATTAACACATCTCAATTTCAGTGTTGGTGGTCGCTGACAATGATGCAACATTGTTGCTATTTGGTACAGTTTTACGCTCCCGCAACAATGTGGGGGACTTAATACTAGTTAATGTCGCGGCCCCCGACCCCTGCCCCGGGAGCGGGCGGCCGCGGGTACTCAGAGCCGGTCCGGTGGTATCGGTGTTTATTAATTTGACAGCGGAAATAAGACATCAGGACCGTAGTTATGAAATATTTTATCAGAGTTTAAAACACCAAACTTTTTCTATTTAAACAAATGGGATAAAACCAAGTTTCCATTCCAATATATTTATAGGGATAACCCTAATTATTGAAAACAAAATCTCCTTTTTATTTAGGTAACTTTTATAGCCACGTCTTTAAGCCTTCAGTGCTCTCTATTTAGTTACCTGAAACACGTTTTAAAAAGTTTTATCAGCAAGAAATACTGGTGAGTGCATCTCAGTTTAATCAAAACAGTTTTATAACTTTTACAGTATTGAGAGCATCAGCGATTACAATGTTTATATCTACCCAATTACCCCTTCGGTACTGTCAATCCTAACTTGTGATCATGCTACTATTCGCAACAGTAATGATTGTCAAGTAATGTATACAAAGCCCCAACATACCGATAGCAATTGTAGAATACATAGACTCAATCACTGTTAAGTATAATTTAAAACATTTGAGGTTTTGGTAAAACAATTTGGTAGAATGACTCACAAAAATGTGGCAAAAAGTAAGATGTACTCACATTGTATACTTAGGTAAAACTATAGCTTGCTGGTGAATCTCCTGGTTATTATCTATTAAAAATTAAACAATGCACACGTGTTAGTAAGATAACCCAAATCACATTAGTCATACAACACGAGACAGAACTCCAACGAACTGACTCAGGCAGAGCCTTAACATGCGTTACGGAGCCCTAGATCAATTAGGTAGGTAACAAATACGTGATCGGGGGTTATAATACTTACAACGAGGTAGAGCTTCGCTTTTTAGGGGTATTATTCCCGATTATAATTGTCTATCAGAAGTTTGAGAGAGAATTTTAGAATTGAACGTTTGACAAATGAGCTCTCGACCCCCATTTATAGGTTGATTGGTCATTCCATCGCGCCCCGCGACGCCACAGGCTAAGCCTGTCGCAGGCCGCGTGCCGCCATGGCTAGGGCTAGGCTTGGTGAATCAGCGAGTATAGCCTTGCCACGTGTTGACACATGGCGCAATTGTGTGTCGGGCAAGCATAAGTTGTCGTGCCCCGCGAGACCATAGGTCTCTCCCGTCGCGGGCCGTGAGACACCTTATTTATTTATTTTATTTGTTTTTCATAAATATTAATGTTATTAGGATCTGTTTCTCGTATACAGGGTATATTAGGAACGTTAGGGATGTGTTAAGGGGTTTTAGGAGGGTTGTTATATCCTCCCCACCTTGTTTTAGATCTCGTCCTCGAGGTCTACTAGAACAGGTGTGGATATTTCCTTTGCATCTCTAATTCGAGTTCCCAAATGTATTCTGGTCCCCTCTTGGAATCCCATTTCACTTTGACCCGAACTAATCTCTTGTGTTTGAGATTCTTGACCTTTCTATCTTCAATTTGAATGGGTTTCTCTATGAACTTAAGTTTCTCATTTACCTCTATGTCCTTAAGTGGTATCACTAATGGTTCGTCTCCTAAGCATTTCTTGAGATTACATACATGAAACACATCATGTATTCCTGCCATTTCCTCTGGCAGTTGTAGTTGATAAGCTACTGGTCATATTCTTCTAATAATCTCAAAAGGTCCAACATACATGGGGCTTAGCTTTCCCCTTTTAACGAATCTGACCACTCCTTTCCAAGGAAAGACTTTTAATAACACCTTATCTCCAACTTGAAATTCCAAAGATTTTCGTCTGTTATCTGCATAACTCTTTTGACGATCTCGTGTTGTTTCTAGTTTTTCCTTGACTTGAATTATCTTGTCCGTTGTTTCTTGTACTATTTCTGGTCCAGATAATTGTTTTTCTCCAATTTCTGCCCAACAGACTAGAGTTCGGCACTTTCGTCCATAAAGTGCTTCAAATGGAGCAGCATTAATGCTAGTATGATAGCTGTTATTGTAGGGAAATTCTATTAATGGTAAATGATCGTCCCAATTTCCTCCGAAATCAATTACACAGACTCTAAGCATATCTTCCATTGTTTGTATTGTCCTTTCGCTTTGTCCATCCATTTGAGGATGATAAGCTGTGCTTAGATTCAACCTGGTTCTCATTGCTTTTTTTGGAAACTTGTCCAAAATGTGAAGTAAAACGGCTATCTCTATCAGAAACAATAGATAAAGGAATTCCATGTGATGAAACTATTTCATTTACATATAACTTAGCTAACTGTTCCATACTGAAGGTTTCCTTCATTGGTAAGAAATGAGCAGATTTGGTTAATTTGTCAACAATCACCCAGATTGTATCATTACCTTTTCGTGTCTTGGGTAATTTGGTAACAAGGTCCATTGTTATCAATTCTCATTTCCATATTGGCATTTCTAGTTGCTGTAATAACCCTGAGGGTTTTTGATGTTCTGCTTTAGCCTGTGACCAGGTTAGACATTTAGCAACATAGTTTGCTACATCCTTTTTCATTCCTATCCACCAGAAATTCTTTCTTAAATCTTGATACATCTTATCACTTCCGGGATGTATCGTATACTTAGACTTATGGGGCTTCTTCTAAAATTCTGTGGCGTAGGTTTCCTTTTTTAGGTATCCATATTCTTTTCTTATGGAATCTCCAAATTCCATCTGTTCCTTGTTCTAATTCCTTAATCATTCCTTTTAATCTTCCAGCATCGTCCTTTAATGCTGTTTTCTATACCTATCTAATTTGTTTATTTAAATCTATCTGTAGATTTAATCTAAGAGAGCGTACTCGTTTTGGCTTTTCATGATACTTTCGACTTAAAGCATCAGCTACTACATTAGCTTATCCTGCATGATACTGGATATCACAATCATAATCACTAAGAATTTCCATCCAGCGTCTCTGTCTCATATTTAATTCATTTTGCCCAAAAATATACCTTAAACTCTTATGATCTGTGAAGACTACAAACTTACTACCGTAAAGATAGTGTCTCCAAATCTTAAGGGCAAAAACTATAGCTCCTAACTCTAAATCATGGGTTGTATAATTTTCTTCATGTTTCTTAAGCTATCTAGAGGTATACGCTATAACCTTTTGACATTGCATCAACACACATCCATATCCTTCCTAACTTAGATGAGTCACAATAGACTACAAAGTCTTCTGTTCCTTTAGGTAACGCGAGTATGGGTGCGTTGGTTAATTTTCGCTTAAGAGTCCTAAAGACTTCTTCCTGCTTTGGTCCCCATTCAAACTTAACTGATTTGCAGACCAGTTTGGTTAATGGAATGGCTATCTTAGAGAAATCTCGAATAAATCGTCTATAATATCCTGCCAGTCCAAGAAAACTTCTTACTTCCGTTGGTGATTCAGGGACTTTCCATTTGGTAATTGCCTCAATTTTTGTGGGATCCGCATGAATTCCTTCATGATTAACCAGATGCCTAAGGAATTGCACTTCTTGTAACCAGAATTCACATTTTGAGAATTTAGCATAAAGCTTCTCTTTTCTCAATAATGTCAGAAGTGTATGCAGATGCTCTGCATGTTCCTTTTTACTCTTACAGTAAATTAGAATATCATCTATAAAGACAATTATGAATTTATCCAGGTATAGTTTACATATCCTGTTCATCATGTCCATAAATGCAGCTGGGGTATTGGTTAAACCAAATGGCATGACTGTAAATTCATAATGACCGTACCTTGTTTTGAAAGCAATTTTTGGAATGTCCTCTTCCTGTACTTTCAGTTGATGATATCCTGAGCGTAAGTCTATCTTAGAGAAGAATCGAGCTCCTTGAAGTTGATCGAATAGATCATCGATTCTCGGTAGTGGGTACCGATTCTTAATCGTAACCTTGTTCAATTCTCGGTAGTCAATGCACATTCGCATTGATCCGTCTTTATTCTTGACAAACAAGATCGGCGCTCCCCACGGCGACGAACTAGGTTGTATGAACCCTTTTCTGAGCAGTTCATCCAACTGTTTCTTCAATTCCTACATCTCCGTTGGTGCTAAATGTAACAACCCGACTCTTCGGGTCATTACTTGTCACTGTCATTTCTTGCTTAATTACTTGTACTCTCGAGATTTCGATTATCGCCATGGGTTAACTATTTTAAACTATATTTTTGACGCATTTTAAACACATAATCAAAACGCAGTTATCATATTTAAACGTATTTTACAACGCTTATTCAAAACGCAATTATCGTATTTAAACGCTGATTATAACACATACAATTTAAACGCATTTTATCGCACTCTACATCGCTTATTTAGACTAAACGCAATCACCACGCCAATGCAACGCAAACTCGAAACGCAGTTACTGGTAGTAATAATGTTATGATGTGTGTTCTTATGTGCCTTACTTGTGTGTGCTTTATATATGTCTTGGATGGTATTCGCAAACGCTATCGCAACTCTACCGTAACGCAAACTCAACGCAGACTCGAAACACGGATTTACTTTTATGCATTTTAGTTTTATATGTTAGATTGCGTGATTATTTGTTTAAATGTTATGTGGTTATCAACGCAACGCTTATACGCTCAAACGCTCACTCGCTACTCGATTAAACGCAATGCTTAACAAACGAAACAAAAGTTGGAAAACTAGCGAAAGCAACAAGGCTGTCTAATGGGCCACCGTCCGAATGGACATCCGACCGGATGACCATCCGTCTGGATGGCCATCCGCCCCAAACTCTGTTGCGCGTACCGCCTTATCTCCCTCTCTCACTCTATAAATACCGCCGTACACCCCTCATTCACTGATTTGACACCTCCATCCGAACACACTCACTCAGATCGCTCTAACTAACTCTCAGACGTGAATCAAGGCTTTTCGGTAAGCTTTTCTCCTCAAATCTTGTACAATTCTCATCATCAATCACTTCTACACCATCTTGTTCATTAAAATCACACAAACACTTCAACTTTTTCCATGAAATCACTGATTTAGATATCTTGGAAGGTGTTCTTCACTCACTTTGCTTATGCAAACTGTTGTGAAGCACCAACTCATCAAGATTGGTTCAGATCTAAGGAATTTCCATAACTCTTCAACTAAGATCTCAACACTTTTCATCGATTTACAAACTTTTTTTCACTTTTCTACTCGAAACAGATGGAACCCGAGCTCATTCGGACTCTCCACTCGTTCCTTAGTCTAGAGTCGGCCTGAAAACGGATTTCCACCGGAGAGATGACCGATTAACGGGTCAAACATGAAATTTCACCAAGAACAACCATCTGTCCGAAAGGGGTGATTCCCATCCGAACGAATGGACTGAGCTTGGTATATTTCCGTTGTTTGATGCGTCATTACGCCGTCTCCGTCAAACTCAAAACTGATACTTAGAAAATTTTACCAAAAACATCAACTACAGATCATCCTGACCGAATGGCCACCCGACCGGATGACCATCCGCTCGGATGACCTGGTGTTTATATTCCAATTGTTTAAACTACAAACTTTATCAAGTTGACAAACAACACACCATCCGCCCGAATGGCCATCCGCTCGGATGACCATCCGATCAGATGGATAAAACCCATTCGTTCGGACACCATTCGAACCCTCAACCATTCAACATTCTATTTACACGCTGTTCAACGCTTACACTACTGTTCTATGCTCAGGCTAACTCAAAGCGCTCCCTTCAATCCAATCAAGTCTGTGTTTACTTGATAAACACGCACGGTGAGTATACTCGAACCCATTTTTATTTAACGCACTTTTGGGTGTTACATACGTTCTATATCAAAACACAACACACAACGCAAACACTTTACAACGCTAACCGCTCCCGCATGCTATACGTGATCTATGAATGCTTGTACTATGCTTATACAGTGTTACACTATACCGCCTCTAGCAACGATAGTACTATAGTTTGGACTCAGCACCTGTCGTGGACGGGGGTTGTTAGGGATCACATTACTTTACTTCACGTGTTCGCAGTGGTGAACATGTGTCGTGCATACTCCAAAACACAGTCTCGTGGTTAAGTTGTAATCATTGTTTGATAGTTACTTGCTTCGCTTGTTACGTGATACATGTTGGTTATGCGTAAACACTTTCTATACAGTTATCTATGCAAACTTGTGTACTCACCTTTACATTTTATGTATTGACTTTATTTTAACGTATGTGACAGGTTGATAGGATGCTATGATGTGATGAAACAAGCTAGGAAGTCTAGAAACCCGCTAAATAAAAATCTGAGTTGTCGGAATAGTATTTGTTTTTGGGACACGCTATATGTAATGACTGTTATTGCTTTATAAGTTAGTAGTATGGGATATTAACGTTAAATATATTGTAACATAATAGTTGTTATAGATTCTCTTGAACAATCTGTTTTGCTCAGTGCCACACCCCGATGATTCCGCCATCGGTTGGGGTGTGACACTAAACGATAAGGTGCTTTGGCAATCGATGTCGTCCCTGGTATTAGGTGAATTCTAAATTCAACCTCTCTCTCTGGCGGTAATCCAGGTAACTCTTCTGGAAAAACGTCTACATATTTAGATACTACAGAAATATCTTTTAATTCTTTTCCTTTAGTGTTAATGATTATGGAAATCATATACACTATTGCTCCTTTCCTTGCATAGCTTGCAGCTTTCATCATAGAGATGAATTTTGTCGACCTGTTTGGCTTATCTCCTTTAATTGTGATCCTTTCATTACTTGGGCTACTTACTTGTACTGACTTTTGATCACATAAAATACTGGTGTCACACCCCAACCGATGGCGGAAACATCGGGGTATGGCACTGAGCGAAACAGATTGTCCAGAAGTTTCCATAACAATTATCATTACCAATCAATTTAAAGTAACATGTCCCATACCATGTCTCAAAAGGTAAACAAATTATTACAGACAAAATCTAGGCAAATAGTTCTATTCCGACAACTCAGATTTAAATAGAGCAATTGTTTATCTGCTTCTAGAGACCCTTGATTTAATTTGTACAGACAACTATTTGTTGGCCTCTAGAGCCTTTCTAGCCTCGATTTCCTAGCAGATGTGCATCCTAAGCACCTGTCACATACGTTAAAATAAAGTCAATACATATAATGTAAAGGCGAGCATACAAGTTTGATAATAGCATATAGAGTTCGAATTCGTTTACGCATAACTAGCACGTACACATAGTGAAACGAAGCATGTTAGTTATCGACATAGATCCATCGATACCAATGAATGCGGATTGACTGCCTGAGGCAGTTCGTAATACATGATTACCACCGTAATCCATGCAAGTAATTGTCCTTAAAAACCCCTACGAACAGGTGCTGAGTCCAAACTATAGTACTATCGTTGCTAAGGCAGGTAGACATCATTCCATGTGTAAACATAACAAACAAGCATTCATAAGCCACGTATAACATGCATTAACGGTTAGCATTCAAATAGTATTGAGTAGTGTGTTGTTGTGGTTTGAATATTCGTAACGTATGTAACACCCAAAAGTGCATAAAGCAAAAAGGGATCGAGTATACTCACAACGGTTGATGGATTGAAGGGAGCGCTTAGAGCGGAATTAGCCTGATTAGAACGATAACATAACGATAAGTGACGTGTAAAATGATGCAAAGTGTAAGTAGCTCGGACAGTAACTCGGTAGGATTGGTAATCCGATCGGACGGTCCGGTAGTGCGGATTGACAATCCGTTCGGATGGTCATCCGGTCGGACAGGTGGTCCGGTCGGATGACTATTCGAGTGGATTGTTTCTTCCTTTGATGTGTTTGTGTATGATGGCTTGTCCTTTGAAGTTTTCGTTGTAGCATTTTGAAAACATTAAAGTATCTCTACCTTTCAAGTCGGTCGATCGGTCAGTCGTGCGGACGACAATCCGCTTGGATAACTCATCCGGTCGGACGACGACTCAAGTGGCAAGGTTACTTTGTGAGAACAAACCCACAGCAGGTTGTCACTCGGTCGGACAGGTAATCCAGTCGGGTGGCATCCTTAGTGCATTGAACACGTTGAAAATTATTCGAGTGTTTAAGTCCAAGTATCTCATGATCCGAAGAGTAATCCGGTCGGATTGGTAATCCGATCAGACAGCAATTCGTTCCATACTCAAACTTCAGATAAAGTTGATTAAGTGTGGGACCCAAAGTGTAATCCGTTCGGATGACCTAGCCGCTCGGGTGGCTTATCCGTTCGGACAGTAACTCGGTCGGATAGCACTCTGGGCTGGTCGTTCTGTTCGTCTTTCACTTGTTCGTTTTGATTGTTCGTTGCTTTTATCGAGACGTTTTGACAATGTGCTAACCAACAGAACCCCATCTTAACCCAAGTGACCCGATCAAACAGGAATCACCCTAGTTCGACCAGTTAACCGGTTCATGACGGTTGTTCTTGGTTAACCCGAAATCGGCGGTCTCGTGTGTAGAATCCAGATCTTGAACTAGTACAACACTGAGAATGAGTAAGGATTAGAACAAGGCCCGATTCTATCGGTTTTGAGTGCATTGAGTGTAAACGAGTTGAAAGAAAGTTAGAAACCATCTTTCAATCCTTTTTCACAATGTTTATGTTTAGATCTATGCAAGATCTTTATGTATTTGTGTGGAAATCGTTTAGATCTAAGTTGTTCTTGGTGGATTGAGGCCAAAACATGAAGTTCTTCAAGAACACATGATGACGTAATCCTAGAACACCTCAAATCTAGTGATTTCATGGTTAAAAGTTAAGATTCAAAAGATAGAAAGGCGTAGAAGTGCGTGTAGATTAAGAAAGTACAAGATTTAGGATGAGATCTTACCGGAATCGAGAGAAATCGGAGAAAAAGGTTAAGAGCACGAGCTGGTCGGTCAGAGAATTACCAAAAGTAGAAAGAATGAAAGTGACATGGGTATTTATAGAGTTACCCAAAGAGGAAAGTGTGAGCTGGTCGGATGAGATCTCGCCCGGATGACCCATCCGGTCGGAAAGTCATCTCGGTCGGATGACACATGGCACCGGATCGAGTGGCAGCCCGGTCGGATTGGCAATCCTGCCGGATGGCACTTGGTTCGGATGTTCGGTGCGACGATTTTTTTTGAGGTTTCGATTACGATTACGATTGCGATCGATGCGATGCGATAGGTTTTCCTAGTCAAATTACTTTTAATCCCAATCATTCATATCTCGCACTATCCCTTCTCCACTAATTATCATAGTTCGATTTCGATTGAGTTCGATTGGGTTTCGATTGCGTTTCGAGTTCGATTGCGTTTTCGATTGATTACCACAACATAACATAAATAAACATGCACAAGTAACACATAAGGCACACACACACGTATAACAATAACCAAAATGTGTAATTCGAGTTGCGATTCGATATCGATTTGATTAGCATAGTTTGATTATCGTTTAGTTAACTTTATCGCATTGTTACTTCCTATAGTTCACAGTCGTAAGTCGATTATGTCACACCCCCAAAATCCACACGCGGAGTATCACCGCTTGGAGGCGTGACTGACCAGGATCAAACCACTACTCATATTGAACAAGCAAGTAATTAATTGTAAAAGTCCAACCAACACAATTAATGTCCAAATCAAACATAGTTTAAGTTATGAGCGGAAGCATAATGTGTAAAACCAAAACATAGTTTAAAATATTCAAAGATTTAACATGGCACACAACTGTCCATGTCCCACAACGACTCTTCCTTGTGCAAGCTCCAGCTAAGTACCTAATGACCTGCAAGGCATGTAGCAATGAATCAACAACAACGTTGAGCGAGTTCACGGATAGTTGTTTGGTTTAAGTATTCGTTTCATAGACCATATATATATATATATATATATATATATATATATCATTTTGTAAACCATGTATCGCGTTAATCCTTGCTGCCAGTCCAGGCATGCGTGCGATGATTAGTGGGGGCTTCCCATGTGTTACAAGACCACGCGTATCGACTGCTACGAAAATATAATATGTGCCCTAAGTCAATGTCTATCAGCATTGACCCTTTGCCCATAGTCCATTAGTACACGCCTGTCCGACTGGCACGGTGTGAGGTTTGTTAAACCTAATAGCGCTATTAACTAATGACCCGCTCGCCCTAGGCCTCGGCGATTAAGTCGATAATTGAGGGACTTCCTTTGATAGAGGTGATGGTCTTAAGATCGTGTACGTAGGCTTTACGTACGTGCCCTTCAATCTGAGGACAGTAGTAAGTATAACTGTACGTAGGTTTTACGTACGTGCCCTTCAACCGAGGACAGTAGTAATTTGTTTAATAGTAATAGTTGTACGAGTAGTTATTCCATCCCATTCCCAACCCCTGGGAATCCCATGCCTTGGCTAGTGTGAACTCACCTTGGTTTGCTCGGCAGATTACACAGAAAGGTCACGTCTAAATGCTAGTGGTCAACCACGTCCTAACATGGTTATTATACAGGTCAAGATCATGTTCGAGTTAAGCACATAAGTATCACATAGATAGCCTAGGAGAAACACATACGGATCATGGTAACATACAACATCACGATCAACAGTTAAAACACATTTAACTTGTACGATTAAGAGGTTGAGCTCGCACAAGTCTAATGGCCTTGTGCGAGTCATGCTTTGAATCCCACAAATACCCATCCCAATATCAAGAACCCAACAAAACTACAAATATGGTCACGGCCCAAACAAACAGACAAACAATCTTGTGCGGTCCGGATCATCTTGTGCGATCCGGGCGACTTTGTGCGATCCAATCCAGCCCAGCCCAATATGTACACCCGGCCCAACAGTTACAAACTTAGCAACTTGTACAGTTCAATCATTCTTGTGCGACCTAATACATCTTTGTGCGACTGTATCAGCTTGTGCGACTGGATTTATTGTGTGATCAGACCGGATCTTGTACGATCCGATCTTGTGCGACCGAGTGGGTGTCTTGTGCGATTTGTTTTAAATCCCTATTTTCATGCATATCAGTTACCTTGTTTCCATATCCAATTAAATCAATAACTAACCAATTATGTGATTTCCATGTATAAGATTTACAATTAACAACATCAACAGTTTCAATCATGCACATATATCGATTAAACAAGGGATTTAACATTAAATCTCTATGAACCCTAATCATGATTATGAACAACCACTTAGTCAAAACCATCAATCATATCATCAGTCGAAGATTCCTATCTCTAGCATACATACTAACATAATCAATCCATCAACAAATCATTCGAATGTGAATATATCACGACTAACATCATTCGATCGGTTCTAGATCAATAACACTTAGTTATCAATTTTTACATGATTAACAATCATAGTCTATTCAAGTCATACAACACTTATCATACAATCAATCCGAAAACAAGACATACATATTCGATTCACATGAACATCATCATTCATACACACTATATCATTTAACAGTAACATCATAAAACACTAACCGGTTAGAGAAGGAACAAGGATGATCCGAATGCTAAGATCCTCGATTGAGAGGAAGTGTTGTGGCTGCCTTCGGGTTCGTGAGAGGGAGAGAGAGAAGAGCTAGGGTTTGTGGGTGTGTTGTGTGATTGCAAGTAATGAGAAACAACTCTCAAAGGATCCATGTATGCGCATGGTGGGAGTGGGCCGAACCCTTCACATGGGCTCCCCTTTGATTCGGGTTCAAGAGAAGTGGGCCGAGATTTGTAAAGCCCAAAGGCTTGTGCGGTTGGGTTGTGTTTTGCGACTTCAACATACATTTATACACATAGACACATAATCGTAACATTCAATAATTCAATCAAGTTCATATATAATCGAATCACGTTCACCTATGTTACATCAAAGTACAAAAATAGGTTCGGAAATACGAGTTGTCACATTATCCCCAAGTTGAAAGAAATTTCGTCCCGAAATTTAGCACGTACTCACTGAGGAAGCTAGTTAAGTTGTATGGTTTTCCTGGTTTTTCTGGGGTGTCACATCCTCCCCCCGTTGATCTGGAATTTCGTCCCGAAATTCCGTAGCTTCAGTCTCAGTAGTGGTTGTATCGTGTGCGAATAGCTGGGGATACTTTTGTTTCATCTGATCTTCGCGTTCCCAGGTGAACTCTGGGCCGCGACGTGAGTTCCAACGAACTCGTACGAGAGGTATCCTAGTACGCTTGAGGACCTTAACATCCTGGTCCGTGATTTCGACTGGTTCCTTGACGAATCGTAGCTGCTCGTCGATAGTGAGCTCCTTCAAAGGAACTACGTGGGTCTCATCTGACAGGCATTTCTTCAGATTAGACACGTGGAAAACGTTGTGAACTGCACTGAGTTCCCCTGGTAAGTTCAATCTGTAGGCCACCTTGCCTATCTTCTCAATGACTTCGAAGGGTCCAACATACCGTGGGTTAAGTTTGCCCCGTTTCCCAAAACGAACCACACCCTTCCAGGGTGAAACTTTGAGTAGTACCCGCTCCCCAACCTGGAGCTCTAATGGTTTTCTGCCCTTATCGGCGTAGACTTTCTGACGGTCACGAGCTGCCGCCATTCGTTGTCGTATCTGAGCAATTTTCTCTGTTGTGTCAACCACATGTTCCGGACCAGTAATCTGACTATCCCCCACCTCTGCCCAACAAAGAGGTGACCGGCATTTACGCCCGTACAATGCCTCAAACGGAGCAGCTTTAATGCTGGTGTGGTAGCTATTGTTGTACGAAAACTCCACAAGTGGCAGATGCTTTTCCCAGCCGTTGCCAAAGTCAATCACACATGCCCTAAGCATGTCTTCGAGGGTCTAGATAGTACGTTCCGACTGCCCATCCGTTTGTGGGTGATGAGCTGTGCTCATATCTAGCCTTGAGCCAAAGGACTTGTGCATTGCTTGCCACAGTTCTGATGTAAAACGCGCATCTCGATCCGAGATGATAGAGATGGGTACCCCGTGCCTCGAGACAACTTCCTTGAGATATACTTCTGCTAGAGTGGAGAACTTATCCGTTTCTTTGATAGCCAGGAAGTGAGCAGATTTTGTGAGTCGATCCACGATCACCCAAATAGTATCGTTACCACGTTGTGATCTAGGCAGGCCAGTAACAAAATCCATGGAAATTTGCTCCCATTTCCGTTGTGGTATCTCTGGTTGTTGAAGGGGGCCTGAAGGTTTCTGGTACTCCGCCTTGACTCTCGCACAAGTCAAGCACTTGCTAACGTAACTTGCTATGTGGGCCTTCATACTAGGCCACCAATATGTGGTTTTGATATCGTGGTACATTTTATCCGAACCCGGGTGCACTGAGTAACGAGACTTGTGTGCCTCATCCATCACAAGCTCTCGTAGGTTGCCATAAAATGGGACCCAAAGGCGTCCCGTGACATAGTAAGTGTTTTGGTCAAAAATTACCGAAGTAATTAAGTGATCAAATTAGTTAAGTGAGGTAGTGTGCTAGAAAGTGTGTTGAAAATATACTTGTTAAGTTATTTGGGAAAACAGTATTCAGGATACGGCTCAGGATATTGAGCTGTATCTATGATCAAACAATGAGCGAAAATAAAGTAAACGACACGAGATGTACGAGGAAAGCCCTTGATCAATCTAGATCGCCGGCATAAAACCTCGGGAGCTGACAATCGCAGCTGCCTTGTTCTTCAATTGCTTCAAAAATCAGGATACAGTGCGGGATGTGGTACGGATCGACTAAGTGTTACAATGAAAATGAAATACAAGTGTGGTGTTTGCGATTAGCTAAAGAGTGAAAGTGATCGAGAGTGTAAGTGTGAATTGTTGTGTTCTAAGCTGATCCGACCTCATCTATTTATAGTAAAGATAAAATAACTAACTACCCTAAACTCACGGGATCCACCGAATATTCCTTCTTGGAACGTTGTAGACCTGGTCTTTCGGGCTCAACGTCTCTTTCTCAACAAATTCGTCCGATTCTTGAGGAGAAGAAGTCCTCTTGACCGTTAGCAAGCCTCCAACCTTAATCTGCACGTGGTTAATTCAATAAGCCTCAGGATATCGCCCAAGATGTTAGCAATATCCTCTTCCAGCATCCTGATCACAAATAGACAAACAGAGGCAGGATATTGGTCAGGATACGTATGTAAAGAAAATGACCCCTAACAATTGTCCCCAAATATATCAGTTGGGATACCAATCCAACGGATATATTTCAAAACTTTACCACATAACCTAAGGTAATTAATATGACTAGACTCTTGAAATGACAGTGGTGCTACTTCCAAGGCATTATTTACTTTTTACCCCCCTACATTCATCCTATATTAACCGAGGGACTCCTTGTCTCGGTCATCCTTATCTGCGAGCAAGCATCAGGTATCTTCTTTTCTAATCTCCTTTCTTTAATTTTTCTTAATTTGCTCAATGGCACCACGAACGAAATCCCGCTCAGACCGGTCAGCCTCAACCCTCATAAGTCAAAACTTTATCACCGATCCAGCAAAGGAGATTTGCTGCTTCAATAATGCTGATATTGCTGCTCTCAAAGACTCCGGTGCCTTTCCCACAGGAACGGTCTTTCGCCCCTTTGACAAGGAAGCCCGATCGGATGCATCATCCGACGAGTGGGTTTGTTTTTTCGCTTATCCTTTCTCTCTTGGACTCCGGTATCCATTTCCACCCTTTATCTCCAGCTTTTTCGACCTCACCGGCCTTAGTTATGCCCAAGTTATGCCAATGGTCTGGCGAATCTTGATAGTGTTGAATCAAATCAAATCTCGTCATTTTCCTAACCTACTTGTTGAGGACCTTCCCGTAGCATATCGGTTGAGATCTCATGGCAATCACCGTTATCTTCTGTTCTCCATCAAGAACCCTTTGGTCCTTAAAGCCACCAAGAATGAGGATCGATGGCGACGAAAATTCTTTTTCGTTAAAAGAGACTCCATTGATAAGGGTTTCGATCTACCGGTTAAATGGTTAACCAAGGGTAGGATTTAGGGTTTAGGAATATCCCCAATCATATCTTCAAACTGTATCCCGGACTTATATTCTGATGTTTTTATGCAGCGAATTTCAGAGATTTAGTGCCTCCTAGCGCAGAATCCGAATCCAAGATCAAGGAAATCTACCGTCTTCCTGCCAGTGAAAGAACTTTTTCCCTTTCTCTCACAAATCCTCATCAAAAATCAAGCTCAGAAATGTCTGGTAAGCACATCTTCATATGTTAATTATTTGTCAAAAATATGATGAGTTTTAAGAATACCTTCCCTTATGTAGTACCAGTCGTCAACCTTGAAGGTTTCGAACTTGATGAGTTAGATTGCTACTCCAGCCTTGAACCCATCAAACAAGAATCCAAGACAAAGCCATCTGCTACACCAAAGCCTACCTCCTCAAAGACTGTTTCAGCCCCCAAAGGTCCTCCGGCATCCAGGACCAGGGCATCCAACTCTCGGAAGAGAAAGGAGACTGACTCCCCAGCTGTTTCTGAAACATTCTCTCTTGAGAATCATGGGTTTAACGAAGCCACCTCATTCCTCAAACAGGTAGAATTTTCTTTCCGATATCCTGTACAAGTATGTTAGTCTTTATCCTGCTTATTTTTCACATTAATACCTGTGTCTTTATCGATAGGGTCTGGATCGCCTCATGCATTTATACGAAGACGCTAGCGGTCTTAACAAGATGTTGCAGATTCAGCTGGAGAAAGCTCAAGCCACCATAGCTGATCAAGGAACCATTGCAGCTGCCAAATCCCAGCACTATGAAGACAAATACAAGGCAATGACTCAGGAACATCAAGCCGCCCTCCACAAAGCTAATGAGGATGCTCAAGCCAAGCTGGACGCCGCTCTTCTCCAATATCAGCAGAATATGAGCTCATACCGGGATAGCCTAAAAGCTTCGGTGGTCGTCTCTCTTCTCCAAGCCAGGATAAGGATGGCTTATGAGGCCATGGATCTGGGTTTTGAATGCCCTTCCTGGAATGTAAAGGCTTGGGAGGAGAAACTACAGGGCCTCGGAGGCCATCCCGTTGCTCATCCTGAAAAACATACTGGTGAAGAGCCTTCTAAGGTGGCAGAGGAGGTTGCCAATGCCGGTGATGGTGCTGAGAAGAATCCCGAGGGTGATGCTGGGGCGAATGCTGGCAAGGAGGTTGCTGTTCAAGAGGGTGCTGCCCCTTAGGCAGCAGAGTGGGCAATGATGGATATACGTGCCAAGGCCGGAGCCCACTTTTTAATTTCATGGTTGTGGTTGCATAAACAATTTACTTTTCCTGTCTTTGAACAATTTACATTTCCTGCACTAGAACAATGTGATGACCAAAGGTGGATGGGTCCTAGGTTTTAGGATGAAGCCCTTGGTCATCGATTAGTATAACTTGTTTTGAACATAGTAACGGTTGTAGGTGGACGGGTCCTGTTTTGAGACAGATCCTGCAACCGTTACACAAATATGGTAAAAACTAATTGTGCTTTTGGCGGATGGGCCTTAGTTTAAAGTGAAACCAAAAGCACAACTTTTGACTTGTTAATAATATAACTATCTTTTGACTTATTTTCTGTCACCTTGCATTGTTTAGTGTAAGTCTTAGTTTTGTAAAAATTTCATACTGTTATTTTACAAAATATCCTGACCAGTATGCTCAGAAACATACTGCAGAAGCCTTTTATTAAATAGATCTTCCAGACGTTCCTTTAACTTTATAAAAATTTCTTTAGAAAGTAAAAAATAGTTTATCTTTTCAAAACCAAGTTTTGATGACGATCAAAGTTCCAAGCCAATACTAGTTTCAAACATCCTAATCAAATATCCTTAAAAGGACTTTGAGGATATATGTCAGGATACTTAACATAATGTTACTAAAAACTTAAATAAGGCTTATAAAGGAAAGATCATACCAGACATAGGATATAAACCTATTACCGAACTTCAATCCCTTTGCAACTCTTCTAATGAAGATGTCCCCAGTGCAAGGTACTTAGTGCATTAGTCGCAAACTTCATTCTTTTAGCTTTACACCACCATCTTGGCAGGGATGTCCCCTGTGTACAATGTCTTCAAGTATCTTAGAAATCTACTTAATGTTAGTTTCCATGGCATAAGCAATTTTTCACGTCCCGAGAGTACAACCCAAGGACGTACTGGAGATAAATCCTTTGTATCCTGGGGAAAATCCCAATTTTTCATGCGCTACAGGCGGGAGTGTATAAACTCCAAGACTTAGAAAGGTGAAAACCTTTAAACCTTAGAGAGTATGAAAATACCCTTTCGTGAGAGAGGGTGATCAATCCTCATATACCGTTAGGATTCAGGATATAGCCAATAGTGACGAAATTGTCAGCCACTTTTACATGGACTGGTCCCGCCACCTTGAACTATCCCTGAATAACTTGCGCTCCAG
>CM060360.1:11407597-11555594 GCA_030545235.1 Helianthus tuberosus | reverse complement strand
CGGAGAGTACTCGAGGAGTACCCGGACATGTTAAATTATAAAGAAATTACTTTTTGGAGATTAAATATATGTCAAATAATATAAATTTAGTAATATTTATAACAAAATATGTGAAAATGATATTCATTCCTTAATATGATAGGCACAGAAACTATGTTTTATTATTATTTAAGTCAAACTAGGCCCGAGTTGACCTACTAGATCCAATTCTGGCCAAGGTTGACCGCGTTTGACCGACTCCGAGTAATTAGGCGGAGTCGAAGAAAGTCGCCTCGGCAACCTACCTTGTAGCGACTACCCGGGGATTACTCGGCCTTGGAAACCTTGTTTTACAACCATGACTTTGAGCCTATTCATTGCTCAATTTCACATATCATTCTCGAACTAACAACTTTGAAAACATAACGCATGATATTGGGGGCCTTTGAGAATCCATCTAAACTCGGTTCTCTAACTTACCTTTGGTTTTAGAGACAATAAATGATTGTTTCATATAAACTTAAGAATCATATCAATATCAGTTAGTGTTAGAATCAAATGAGTTAAAATAATGCAAATAGAAAAAATAAAAAAAATTGAGACCATATTTGTATATATTATTCAAAAGTTATGACAAAATTCATGATATGGATATGCCATATGGACGAACTTTGGTAATATTGTTATGAGATAAAATAATTGATCAAGGCTAACACAAACTCAATTAAGAATGTAAAGTTATCTAAACAGAAACTATGAAAGTGACAATTTTTTGGATGTAATTATACCTTAGTGTTCATGTCATGTTTTACATGAAAACTATATATTCATGTATTTACTTTATATTCAAGATTTCAAGCATCACTTAAGATGTATAATACTAACCAAATTGTCACGAATCATTTTATTTATATGTAACTTTTTTTCCCGGTGTCTAATTTTCTCTTCATGTATCTACTTTATTTTCTTAAAAAGCGACTCGGGTGTCTACATCTCTGACATTTGTAATTATGCGCGAACATAAAGTAGACATGTACAATTTGTTTTGCGTATTTCATCGTTATATGGATATAATTTTGCTACAAATTAGTGACGTTTGTACACACAAACTCCCATCTCTATCAAGTTGATTCACACATAAGTTTTGAGTATGAATCGGGTACTCATTTGGTTGGCAAGTATGCTAATTAAAGTATATAACGTGTTAAGCTTTCAAATAAAATTAACAAACTTTACCACCAGACATTGTTTTGTTAAGAATATTTTGGCCTAACAAGATGGGAGAGATAGGAGAAAGGTATTTCCTTGCTTTATCAATCTAACGCGTATAAGTATTCATTGTATCAAATATTCAAATGTAAACCACCTTTCATGTTTTTGTCATTATACACAAATAACTGTATGTTTATCATACAATATAACAAACATATATTTTGGCCTAACGCATGTTTGTAACCTCTTTTTTTGAACGGCAAATTTGGATCACTGACGGATCACTGGACTAGTGGAACCTCCCAGTCATATCCATCTCCACTTGACAATAATGTCTATACACCAATTCAGGAGAAAAACCCAATAAATCTAGGAAAAACCCCTTTCTGGGAATCGAACCCAGGAACTAACGGTCACTAAGTCTTATAATAACTAATAATAAAGTATATTTTAGACGATTGTTCTCGAATATAACAAGTAAACTCCATGTTACCATCACTAAAAAGAGGCTTTTTTTTTTCCTACGGATTTGTTACGAATGTGGTCGTTTAAATATCTGTTTATAGTTGTGAGGCTACAAATTAAAATAAAAACCTCTGAAGAACACAAAAGGCCCTTTGTTATTGTCCTATATGGCCAATTAATTCATTCCCTTATGTGGGTAGGACTAGTTTTATCAAACAATTTTTTGTTGTAACATTCCAAACACTCTTTTTGATTATTATGATCATTGCCATATCAGAATTGCCAAGTAATGTAGGGTCTTGTGTCATATTCGCAACACTTAATAAAAAGTCACAAAAGTGGGCACAAATGGTCTGGCCTAAGGGTACCCCATAAAGGGGGTCTTAAAGTGAGGACTTGAGAAAAGACATTGACCCTACACATATGAGCTGTGTAAGCACATGTATGGTCTACTCAATTATTAAGGTTCATGTGAGTCATATCCCCATATTCACCACACATAACTAGTTTCAACCTTTTAATCATTTAGACAAAATCAAATTACATTCATGCATTTGTTGTGTAGTTCTAGCTTGTTAGTAAAATAACAAGGGAGGTTTTCCACAAAAGTTCGATTTCCATAAGAGGGTTTTCTCAGATTTATTAGGTTTCCTCCTGAATTTGTGTATAGGCATTATTGCCTAGTGGAGATGGATATGATTGGGTGGTTCCCCTGGTGGCACGATAATATTCAGTGGCCCGTCAGTGATCTAAATTTGTTGTTAAAAAAGTAAAATAACAAGTGTTTAGATGTGTTGTAAACGGATCAGGTAAGGTCTACTTGACTCGATATTTGACAAAACACAAACCTGATTTTCATGACTCGATTAGTTTACTTCTATCTGATCGACCTTGGATACGGGAATATCCAAGGTCGAATATCTGAAAAATATCATCCTTTTGATAGTGTAAACTCGACTCGAGAGCTTGAAAAGCTTGAAATGTTATAACCGTGTGTGTAAAGTGGTGTCCCTTTTCATGAGATTGAGGGTTCGAGTCACAGAGTAGACATTGGGGTAGAATTAGCAGAAAAAAACATAATTAGAACAACGATGAATAAAAAATAATTTGTCTGAACTCAAACAACCAATATTTACAAAAAACATTGAACCTAAATTTGTAGGTGTTATTGCCTTCATTTTATTCAAACTCACCATATTCATATGACCCACTAATAAGAAAGCCTGTATAGAAAGAATAAAATCACGGGTGTATGAAAACAAATCATGTGACTTGTCTAGGGTGGAATGGAACTACACCCAAGCAATTGTTTGAATTTAAGAAATGGAATTTTGAATATAAAGTAAATACTAACAGTTATTATTGTATGTAAGTAATATTAATTAATGGGTTTAGGGATAATTGTTGCTGGGAAGGCAGCTTTGAAGGGTGAATCAAGCAAGGTCGCTAAACACGAGAAAGCTTGTTTAGAGAATCAACACATGTTTATCCTATCTGCTTTTGAATTTTGATACTTTTGGTTCCCTAGCCCAAGAGGCCGTGGAATTCCTGAACAGAGTCCAGCGGGTCGTGAATAGTAATTTCACGACCTTTAAAAGTCGTTTCGTCTTTGGTAGGATTAGTTTTGCAATTCAAAAGAGTGTTGCAGCGCAACTTGTTGCCCGTTTATCTTTCATTTGTTGGTTTGGCACTTTTATGATATAATAACAATTATATATGTTATAACAGTTCCACCAAGATACAATGCATGTCATTTTGCTGTTCAAAGAGAGTCATAATAATATTGATTAGTAATAATTTTAAGTTATACAAACGTATTAATAACGATATCAAACCTTAGTAACAGTGTAAGGAGAAGACCATTTTATCAAGGAGTGGTTTGGTGTAATTTCTTTTGGGCATGGTTTCGGTGATGTTGGTTATGATTTTTCATCTTCTCTAACTCTATCTCGACTTGCAAATGGTGGCGGATCCAGAAAAATATTACGAGGCCAAGAAACGAGTTAAGGTAAAAATGAGACGGGTCCCAATAAACAACAAACAATGGTAAATAACTTGACTGTGTATTACACAAACAATAATCTAGTCATTAATACAATTATACATGATACTTTATATATTGTTCTTTAATTTCTATTTAAAAAAAGTGGTATATGTAATACAATGATACTATTCTAGTTTTTATATTAACCAGTTTAACATTTTTCATTTAAATTACATTGTTACACACCAAACGAGAGAACTCAACCCAAAAGACTAGTCTGGTAGGTGAGAGAGCCCATTTGGTATATAAACCCCACATTGATTGCCCATACAACCGATGTGGGACAAGTCCCATACCTTGCAATGGTTTCGATCCATAACAATCGACCCTCCTTAAGGGCCAACGTCCTCGTTGGTCACGGCTGGCTCTCTCCAGGCCACCACTCCGTGGGCCACCACTCCGAGTTTGGCTCGGATACCACTGTTACATACCAAACGAGAGAACTCAACCCAAAAGACTAGTCTGGTGGGTGAGAGAGCCCATTTGGTATATAAACCCCACATTGATTGCCCATACAACCGATGTGGGACAAGTCCCATACCTTGCAATGGTTTCGATCCATAACATACACCAACATATCGAAACTTTGTTTAATTTGTTTTCCCAACGATTACTTCTTACTTGAACATGAAACAAATTACAAACATACTACCAAAGTGGACCCTGACAGGAGTAAAAAACAATGTTTAAGCCCAATTCTCATTATTGGGTTTTGAGCCCAATGGGTTTTGAAGGCTTCTTGACTAATGACAGGCTGCTGCTGAAATTGGCCTGCAAATGTGGTGAAGTAGACAATACCATAGCGAAATAGACTATTCACTTGATTATTGACGAGGTATGGTACTGGACCCGACCCGAACGGTCGGACTTTTCGGCTATTTATCACTTTTATATTAATTATATATTATTATTATTGTGTACTAACCCGCGAAGCCCAGCGCATTGTAGTTTATACTACACTAGGCTGTGGGCTCGTAGAGACAACCCCTAACTGGGCCTGGCCCATTGAGGTTAGGGTTTTCCCATATCTCCTATATAAGGAGGTCTCCACCTCCTCATTAGGGCATGAGATATAGGGCAACACTTTTGTAGCTGGAAATAGGGGATTCTTCCTCTACCGGCCGTCTCTACATTGCCCACGTTTCTCTCTTCTTATTTGCAGGTCTAGGGTTCGGGCGAAGAAGGCGAGGTGTGGCCATATCCGTATTCATCACCATAGAAGTTCCGACCCGCTCGGGTTCATGCTTCTTCATTGGCGCCATCCGTGGGACCCTACACGAACCACGTCTCGTTATTCTTTCTACCCAAATTTCTAGACCTATGTTTTTCGCAAGATCCAAACGCGGATCAATCGGGTGCCGATCTGTTATTGTACAAGGTACAATCATCACTAGCACACAAGGTATAATCCCTCACACGTATACCTTTTTCTATTGGAAGACACATACCTACATGGCAGGCTAAAAGTGTACTAGATGTCTAGATTTCCCCAGCTTTATATCTTTACAACCATGTTTAGCCTGCTAAAGGGCATGACTAGTACACTATAGAAAAAGGCCCACGTCACAGGTATTCATTCTATTATATTATATCAGTTTTATAATGAGACTTGCAAACTTAATAATATGCATGGCTGGGATATCATTATGTCAAATTCCTTTACACAAAATATGCGTTGAAACTCCAGACCTTAGCCAAATACTCGATTTGACCCCGAGCAGGTCGAGTTCCAATGGCGTATCAAAGTTCTTTATGCAAACTCTGTCGCGCTTGTTCATCGCCTGTCGGACATGCTCCGCCACGCGAGTACGTTGATGCCCACAAACTTTGTCATCGCGGGTAAACTCTGCGACGCAAGTGCACCTCGCTGGCCGGACACAACCCGTCGCCGTGCGGGTGCACCCCCGCTTGTCGGACACACTCCGCCGTCGTGCAAGTATGCTCCGCCGCCACCCGAGTACACGCCGCTTGCCGGACACACTCCGTCGCGCGCGCGAATACACACTGCTTGTCGGACACACTCCGCCATCGTGCAAGTATGCTCCGCCGCCGCCCGAGTACACGCCGCTTGCCGGACGCACTCCGCCGCGAGCGCGAATACACATAGCTTGCCGGACACTCTCTGCCGCCATGCGAGTACACCTCGCCTGTCAGACACGCTCGTCCGTGGGACCGACAACGATTGCATCTCGCTTTTTTCACTTCTATCTACAGATTTGCGTTTTTTAGATCCACACGCGACTCGTTGGATCAGCGACGATCAGTTCTGTACTTTCTCAAAGCTCAATCTGGTATGCTTTTTCCTCCATTGAAATGCCTTGAAACCATGCAACCATGGATGATCGATTGTAGATGCGTTAGATGTACTTTTACGTTTTAAACTTTCCAAGCTCTTGTGATATAAATCAGATCCTCCAAAGTGTGGTTAATTAAAGATGTGATAAATCCATACTAAACAATTGACATGCTTGAGGTTTTCAAATATATTCGTATGATCATGTAATTCATATTTTGAAGCACGAACTGTGTAACAAAAAGTGAAAGTCAATTATAAACTTGGGGCACAAAATTTTATAGGTGGAATATAATGAATTATTTATTCATTTGAAAAGGTTTTGTACATATTGTAAAGCATGAAACACCATTTGTACAGCCATAATGTGATCAAACATTAACATCTGATTCGAACGGAGAACCCGCATTATACTTCCGCAAGACCCTCATTTGCCGGATTCGCCGCGTACTAAAAATTGTCTGCTGGGCATGACCTTTCTTTCCGACATCTCAGGCGAGCAACCTTCTCGGTCGCGCCGTCCCTGGCAGCCAATAGTTTTGGTCCCGCCATCTCAGGCGGATGGTTATCTTGGTCATGCCACCTCTGACAGCAGATAAAGTCATTCCGCTCATCACCGGCGGATTAACATCATATTCCCGCTACATATTACCCCACTCCTCCAACTCCGGCGGGTTACAATCATGTCAGCCCATGGCCTATCTCCGGCGGGCTACCGTACCATTCCGCCATCTATAGCAGACCACCGTCTTGAAGTCTGCCCTCCTTGGCGCAACCTAGTTCACGCCGCAGGCATTCGCGCGGTGTCGTTCATGCCACCGACGTTCAATAAAGGTCGTGCACACACGGGAAACGTTTTGTTAGATGACCATCGTGCCGCAACATCTCATTACAAAGTAGCACCCCCTTTATAAACAGTGATTGCCATCATATCGCCTCTTTACGCGCTACCGGCGTTCGGCCCTTACGCCACCAGCACTCGCGCAGAAGTTACAAATGGGCTTGACACCTCCACTAGAGAGGATTTTAATCGCCTAGTTTCAAGTCGGATCGGATAAGTCTTTTAACTTCTGTCACGTTACTTCAGCTTTTTATCCATAGTGTTGTTGATAATCATTACACGTCAATACAATTTCACCGAGTGATATAAATCTGAACCTAGAGCGTACAACCGGGACGAATGTACTCTTTGTTCGCTCGCGGACCACTGTGGATTATTTTCCTTGTCACTCTTATTTAATTGGACACTCTTCCTCAGTTGTGAAGACTCCAACCGATCTGGCGGACATAATAATAATAACAGGAATAATAAAAATATAAATTGGTTATACAACACTAGAAGCTAAGCCTATCAATATCCATGCGCTTTGCAACGTGTATAGCTAATTCATGGGTGTATCAATAGCATTTCATTTCTTTTTGAAATTAACCGCACTTCGCTTTTCTCAACTTGATCTCTAGATTTTAGTTCTTCATTCAGATTTTTCTAAGCGTCCACCCGGTTTAAGCACATCCCGTGGATCCAAAGTCTTCCAAATCAAATCTGGTATGGGGTTCTTTTCATTAGAATCACTGATAAAGTTAAACTGACTATTGATATGATAGGTCCATTCTTTTACATATAAGATATATATTATTGACAATCTTAAGGTGATCTTTGACGTTAATATTAGTTATATGTTATTGGCATATAATTATTAAATTACAAATACAGATGATCTTCGACTTTAGTTGTCATTTAGCCTGTGAGCATAGCACTTCATGCACAGCAATGGGCGGTCGATATGTATATCTCTTATTTCTTTCATAATACTCATCTCTTATATAAAAAATCTTTTTACAATCGAGACGAGGATCCAAATCTTTTCTGAACACTTTTAACACCGCATCGAAGTCCGAGTGGTGGTGTCTAAAGGTGTGTCGCTTACAGTATCACCCTGGGGGCGTGTCGCTTCTAGCGTTCCGGTCGACGTTATCTTTAGCGTGCCGTTACCCGGTTGGTGATTTCGTATGCCGCTCCATTATCGGCTGACAATATTCTTAAACGTGGGCCATGGTCTCAAATTTAACCGCACATCTTGCGTGCTTGACAAACTTACCCACGCCTATGCGTATTGGAAGGTCTTATTTGCACATCACACTTTCGGGCACCATCCCTATGTCGGATGACTTTTGTTCACACTTCGTTTTTAACGGGTCACTATATAAACTTCATCGGGAGCAGTCGTTTCGCCCGCGCAACTTTCGGCGGACGGCCTATACCACCTTTACACATACGGTGGAGGTTTTTTCCTTAAACCACGGAAGCTTTCTCCTCAACCCGCCATGCCAGCGGAAGCTTTTTCCTCAACCCGCCATGCCGGGAGCAGTCGTTTCGCCAACGGGTGCTTTTTCCTTAAACCCGCCACTCCGAGAGAAGCTTTTTAGCAAACCCCCTATTCTGGCGGAAACCTTTAGTTTATTAGATCTGGGTTCCAAGGTCTCTATATGCATGATGCATGGATTGACAATTTTTAGAACCATTCTACACAGCTTTTACAATCTCCTAGCTCTGTGTTATGTAAGTCTAAAATATGATTTATAAATCAACAACGGTTACGTGATATTTTCGATTGACAATTTTTAGTTCGGTGCTAATTATTCAATCTCTAAATGAAAATTATAGATCTAATTTCAGCAACCGTAAACCTTCCAAATCGAAGGATCTGTGATTTTATCTCCAACATATCTATTAATAAATACAGAGTTTCGCTTCGGAACTCAGGATCAGAATGCCGGGTAACACGCGATGGTATGTAACTTTCCACGGAAGACATTCTATTGTGTACCATCCCCGGGGAATGACTTTATTTTTGTCGCCATATTACCACGGGTGGTGTTAAATGCCATGCTATGGAGCTCCCATCGGCATACTTTTTGGGTGTGCCATCTCGAGCGGGCTTCTAGCTCGTTTACGCCAACCATCCGCACTACATGTGCGGAAGCATCGATCACTATTAATTGTTAGCAGGAGGTACAAGTTGTGCATGGAAACCACACATTACTTTCATACCAGGCACATTGGATCAGTTCAAGACAAGGCAATGGAAGATCCCTTCTAGGCACATACATTCGAACCTTACAGGCAAAAAGCGAATAGCATCTACGTACCTGACGCCTCACTATACATATAATCTCAAAAGACAAACAAACAAGCTAGTTCATAACTAGTGGAGCAGCGGATGTTATGCCACCTTGCTCACAACGTCAACCGGCGGACAACAATCTTGGTCATGCCGGCCACGGCGGATGTTCCCAGCAATCCACTCATCTGGGATTGTGACTGTTTCTGCCCGATGCTTATGGGAAGAAACTGTCTTGGTTACGCCATCACCAACGGATAACCGTGTCTCCTTACCTTCTCCAGCAGACCGCTCTCCCACCACCTCTGGTGGACCATCATCTTTTTTCATCTATGGCAGAGTACAATCGTGTTATTTAGAACTTGACTCGTTTCACTCCACCCGTGTATGCCACCCGCCTACGCGTCACCGGCGTACATAGGTCCATCTCTCGAATTCTGACCAGGCGGCGTAATGAAAGGTTGAATTTTGGACACAACAAGGCAAAGTGCGTTTAACACCAACATACGGTGCACATCCAGGCCAATTACAGTTCGGTACAATATCATACAAATGGCGAGTGTAACCAATTTACCAAAAGCAACCCCATGCATACAAACAAGTCTTTGTTGATAGCGGCACTAAGCTGGGAACTTGCATTGTAAGACACTGATGGTACCCATGTCACTGGACGCGATCTCCAAACCCGGCATCCTGGCCCGGAGCATCCCAGTTTAGACACCCAGTATCAGCAAAATCAATAAGAACGCTAATGATAGTTGATTAGACGATGAATAAAACAAGCCATACACCAATCGCAACCCATCTATGAGTAATGGTTCGACAAAATTTTTGATTATCTATTATATTGGACGCCGGTTATGTGTAAATCAGGTAACATATTGAAACGGCGGGACTTACATGTGTAACACCCTAGCTATTTTTTATGAAAATACCATCAATTAGATGTGTAGTTAAGACTACACATGCTATAAAAATACGAGTTTATTAAAACTTTTACAAATCATAAGTTATTCTACATAACGTGGTTGAATTCGTTGTTTAGAATTTACAATGTATTAAAGTGCGGAAGCGTGTATCTTTATCGTGTTCGGTTCTTCGCTGAGCTTGATCGTCTTCCGGCATCCCAGAAAGTACCTACATTTCATAAACATGAAATGCTTTAGTCATACGGTATTTAAAACGCATCTAAACGAGTCCGGAAAACAACACTGATCAAAAAAATACATTTTTGTACAAGGTCCACCGTAAATTACGGTGGACACCGTAATTTACGGTAGTCCTTGTTTTGATTTGTTTCCCATCGTAAATCAGGAGTGATTCACCGTAAACCATTTCAGGTCCACCGTAAATTACGGTGGCACCGTAATTTACGGTGGTACCTGCATTCCACCTTTCCATTTTGCCGTAATCTGATACGAAATCTTTCGTATCTTTCAAACCGCTTATCCGTTTGGCCTACCGTTTCTTCCTACATGTTTGTAATTTGATTCTCCATCATATGGAGTTAAAATCCGACGTCCGGCTTAACACGATTTAAGACTTTTAAGTCTTCGGCTTATTTTCCCTTTTTACCACATTTTGACCCATTCGCGGTTTTATCAAACAAACGTATTTGTTTGATTCCTATATCACATAAATCTTATAATTTCAATGTTATCTATCATATTAGGTTCAATTCACGAGTTTATGTATATTCTTAAACCCGTTTGTACTAAAATGCTTATTTTGACCCGTTAAGGGTATTTAAACCCTTTTCCGCATAATTCATAATTATTTGTTTCTAGCATCCTATTTTCGCAATATTTGTCAAATGAACTTCCACCACAACTATATTTGTGGTGATTTTACTAAGGTAATCTATGCAAACCAAGTTTTACCCCTTAACTCTTTATTTTACGGCAAAGACCCAAATAGAGCCGTTTGACTAACGTAATACATCTTTCAACTTCTATACTTGTCCTAAGTATTTATTAAATCGTAAAAATCATTTCCAAACAACTTTTAAAGGTTGTTTGCTCAATTTAGCCACCAAGGGCGTTTTGGTCCATTTAGTCTCTTATTAACAATGAAGGGCTTTTGAAAGCATATTTGACCCAAAATCCCTCTTTTAACCTATGATTTTGTTTGAAAAGTCATTAAGCTTTCCAAACGTAATGTCCATTACTTAAAACATTTGGTTTACTTATCAAGTAACCAAAAGTCCATTTTGACCTCTTTTAACACTCTTGAACCACATGTTCTAAAGGAGTGTTACCCTATTTCACATACCTGACGCAGATCAATATATTGACCCGTTTTTAATACCTTGCTTTTATAACCGCTAGTTCATAGTATTGCTAATACCCATTTGACATTTATACCTGAAATAAAGTAGCTCGACAATAATCATTAGTCGTTATTGTCAAAGGGTGATATTTTCACCTTTTGACCCATTTGGTCTAAGTGAACAATTATGTTGGCGAGATGATATTTATTACCATCTCATCTATATGACTCGCTTTGGTTTACACCGTGTGGTCATTTCACTTATTAATCGTTTTCTTAACGCTTTTTAGCCTATCATGGCTTACGCCTTACAGTGTCTTTCAAAACAAATAGTTATGGTCAACGCATGACCAACTTACCGTTTAATTCCTTTTTAAACCATCAACATGGTTTCTTGTCACTCTCGACTACCTTGTTCCGTATGTTTACACGTCGGAACATCAAACCTCAATTCTGTATTTATCTTATTCGTAACTAATGCGATAAGAGAATATTCTAACATATAAGACTAGTGTAAGCTATACTTACCTTGCCTCCGAATTATGCTTTTCCACCATTCTTGCTTCGTTTGACCCGCTTCCTTTCCAAGCCTCCACCTAGCTTGTCAAGCGTCAAACTATCATCATAATTCGTAAGACGGTTATATTAGTCATCATTAAATTATGACTATTCCATCTTACATATTTTCTATCACAATTACCATTCGATCTTATTAATGGTCGGTTTGACTACTAAAAGTCAAACGCCCCTTAGCATATAAATGCACATTCAAGTTCTATCTATCAATTAGTAGCTAACATGATCTTATACACTTAGTTACATGAACATGGCTACCAAATTTCATCATAACATTCAAACCCATTTTAATCATGTATGAACAAGTTCCCAAATCACTTAATTTGTTTGAGTGCCTTGTTCCTATTATCCAATATGATGATTTTAAACATAAACTTATCATCATCTTTACTATTACATAAAAACCCACTTCCTAGTTTACTTGTTAATCACATACAAGTGATATTACTTCAAGTTCTTCATGATTTCATCATATCTAACAAAACCCACTCCTAGTTACTTATGAACTCTTAACAAATCTCTAATTTGTTCAAGTAGTTCATTCATATGAATTAGTGTGATGTTTATAAACACCCTTAGAACATCAATTTCTTCAATTCAACCAAAACCCACTTAGCTCATAATAGGGTAATTATCAAATCCCTTGTTTGACAACAATTCATCAAGATTTCTACTAGGGTTTGCTTCTAAACCAAGATATAATCAAAATAACACTCATAGATTTAACATTCATTCCAGAATTTCGATTATGATTGTTCATCATAATCTCAAAGTATCACCAAATCATAAAATTCAACATACCTTGTGATCCCCTCGACTAGGTGATCATTAATATGTGTTCATGCATCCGATTTGGGTTAAATTTGACCTTCAATTTGCTGGATCTTGTTGAGTTAGGGTTTTTGGCTCTTGGGAGCCTTTTCTTGGTCGACCAGAACACGCACCACACACACTTGTGTGTGTGTTGTGTTATTTTATTTGGTTTAATTAAAACCATTTCCAGGTTATCCCATTTTGGTCCCTCATGTTTGGTTAGTTATTAATTAGATCACAACCTGATTATTTTCACTAATATTCCCACTTTTTAACTAGGTTTAATATTCCTAGTTAACTTAGCGGGTTCAGGAATATTTATGACTAAGTTTATTTTAGGTCCCGTTAACTCGGGCCTTCTAAGCTTCTATTTCTTAAAAGCTTTTATTCACTTTTATTTATTATTAGGATTAATTATTTAAATCCTAATATTTACCGGGTTAATTTTACCACTAACGGTATTTTCCCCGTCTTTAGTATTAACGGGGTTTAATTACCAAACCCGTTTTCGGGGTGTTACAAGTCTACCCCCCTTAAAGAGGTTTCGTCCTCGAAACCTGTTCTTACATAATTCATTGAGTTTAAACTCAATGTATTCTATTCGAGAAATTACTTATACTTTTTAACCAATCGTTAGTATTACCCAAAAAGTGTGGTAACATCTTTTTGGTTGCTAGTTGTCTACATATCTCATACGACATAGTGTAACTTCGAAATAACGTAGTCTCGTTATTTCCACTAGTTTAGGTAACTTAGTGATATCCATCGCTTTCATATACTATCGAATTCCTTATGAATCCGTTATTTTGACCCGTTTAAAGATCTTTAGTGAAATCTTTCACTTTTAGCAACTATTTCTTTTGTTTTCAAATTCATTTATTCGGTTTAGTTATACCGAATTTACCGTTTACAAGCGAACCAAATTTCTTAACTTGAATTGCTGACTTTAACCGGTTTCACTAACTAGACTTATTTGTCCAGTTCCTTTTTACCGCTTGCTTGGTTATAATGTGATTCTACTTCACATTACATTTCTTGACCGTGATTGTGTTACATCATGTTTAATTTATATCAAGTTTCATTTTCGAAAATATCACTTTTCGAATATATCGTTTTGCGCCTATCAGTATCAAGACTTGTATCTTTCATGCTTACTATTTAAATTCCTATCAGAATTTATGTTTGTTAAAACATTATTTCTTACCCAAAACCGAAGTTTTAGTTTTAGGATCTTCTTTTTAACTTTTGTCAATTATCCATACCAGGATATTGACAGTCCATAATTTATTCTTATTTGGTTATATCCCATTATCGGGCTCATTATTCTCTTGCATTTAACGCTACCGTTATCTGGCTAGTGCTCATTTGTGCCATTCGGCGTTATATTGTATTCAACATGTTTGACCTATTAATGTGAAATCCATCACTTATAAACAATCAACTTTATTCTTTATTCAACCCATTCGACTTCGAATAGTTGAACATATTTACTCCCAACTTCTATATACGAGATTTTATAGTCATAACTCGTAATCCAAGTTACATTGATTTTTCAACCCGAGTTCACGTCTCATGGTTTACGCATGTGTTCAATTCTTACCCATCAACTGGGTGTTTTACCGAGATCATTATTATTGCAACCCTCCCGGTGTGCATTAAGACCTCGCTTCATTTTTTTTTATATCCCGACTTTGTCTTTAAGTTTGACGTTTTACAAAAACGACCCGTTAAGGGACATATTTGCATTTTCCAGGTTCGAGTGTAAGTACACTCCCTCCCAATGCTTGTCTAAATCATTTTACATGCTTGCGTTTTCTGGGTTCGAGTGTAAGTACACTCCCTCCCAATACTTGTCTAAATCATTTTTCATGCTTGTGTTTTCTGGGTTCGAGTGTAAGTACACTCCCTCCCAATACTTGTCTAAATCATTTTTCATGCTTCTTTGTCCCTTCGCTCGGGCTCATTATCCTGATGTAATACGCTTCAGTCACTCGGTTGTGCGTTTACATTATTATCAAATATTTTGCTTATCTTATTCATTTGGGTACTTTTTAATTAGTCCCATTTACTCCGCCCTTACTACATCGGATGTAAATGTGTCCACTATAAGAAACTCGTGGTATCATATGCCACTACTTACTTGGCCAGAGTAAGCGATTTAACACATGACGTACACGACCTTTTTATAGTTTTCACATCACGCCCTATGTAAGTAACGCCTCTATTCAGTTTTCTTGGAAATTATATCCTGGATATGTATTCCTGTTCAGGCTTTCCAAGTTTCTAATTTACCCATGCAACGATCATTCTCTATGTGTTTGTTGCATATTGCTAATTGTGCGATTATTTAAAATGTGCACCTTGTAATGTTTGCCCCTACGGGCGTTCCTTGCTATTAACCTTGTTCGTGACCGTTACGCGATTTTGGTCCTTGATGAGTATGCTCTTCCTGTCATACCTCGTACCGTTCCATCATCATATCCATAATTCGTTCAACTCCCGTCATCTTCAGACGCGAGTGTCCTTAAATTAAAACATTCACAAGAGTTAGTAATGTCAACTTCAATAATCGCCCGTATTATAATACAAGGCTTTTCCTACTATACGCGTCAACGCGCGTATTTTCGTCAACCATATCAATCATTTAAATTGGGGTAACATATACCACACGATAGCTCTATGTGTTGTTTACAACACTCTAGCATACTAACTATTCACGTACTTGTACTTACCGGATTTGCGATCAAGCCTCGAACCGAACACTATTCTTTGTCAAGAGCATAAGGTTTAAGTCCAAGCATGGTTCCTCCCCACCATACTCGAATCTCTTAAACCAAGGCTCTGATACCAACTTGTAACACCCTAGCTATTTTTTATGAAAATACCATCAATTAGATGTGTAGTTAAGACTACACATGCTATAAAAATACGAGTTTATTAAAACTTTTACAAATCATAAGTTATTCTACATAACGTGGTTGAATTCGTTGTTTAGAATTTACAATGTATCAAAGTGCGGAAGCGTGTATCTTTATCGTGTTCGGTTCTTCGCTGAGCTTGATCGTCTTCCGGCATCCCAGAAAGTACCTACATTTCATAAACATGAAATGCTTTAGTCATACGGTATTTAAAACGCATCTAAACGAGTCCGGAAAACAACACTGATCAAAAAAATACATTTTTGTACAAGGTCCACCGTAAATTACGGTGGACACCGTAATTTACGGTAGTCCTTGTTTTGATTTGTTTCCCATCGTAAATCAGGAGTGATTCACCGTAAACCATTTCAGGTCCACCGTAAATTACGGTGGCACCGTAATTTACGGTGGTACCTGCATTCCACCTTTCCATTTTGCCGTAATCTGATACGAAATCTTTCGTATCTTTCAAACCGCTTATCCGTTTGGCCTACCGTTTCTTCCTACATGTTTGTAATTTGATTCTCCATCATATGGAGTTAAAATCCGACGTCCGGCTTAACACGATTTAAGACTTTTAAGTCTTCGGCTTATTTTCCCTTTTTACCACATTTTGACCCATTCGCGGTTTTATCAAACAAACGTATTTGTTTGATTCCTATATCACATAAATCTTATAATTTCAATGTTATCTATCATATTAGGTTCAATTCACGAGTTTATGTATATTCTTAAACCCGTTTGTACTAAAATGCTTATTTTGACCCGTTAAGGGTATTTAAACCCTTTTCCGCATAATTCATAATTATTTGTTTCTAGCATCCTATTTTCGCAATATTTGTCAAATGAACTTCCACCACAACTATATTTGTGGTGATTTTACTAAGGTAATCTATGCAAACCAAGTTTTACCCCTTAACTCTTTATTTTACGGCAAAGACCCAAATAGAGCCGTTTGACTAACGTAATACATCTTTCAACTTCTATACTTGTCCTAAGTATTTATTAAATCGTAAAAATCATTTCCAAACAACTTTTAAAGGTTGTTTGCTCAATTTAGCCACCAAGGGCGTTTTGGTCCATTTAGTCTCTTATTAACAATGAAGGGCTTTTGAAAGCATATTTGACCCAAAATCCCTCTTTTAACCTATGATTTTGTTTGAAAAGTCATTAAGCTTTCCAAACGTAATGTCCATTACTTAAAACATTTGGTTTACTTATCAAGTAACCAAAAGTCCATTTTGACCTCTTTTAACACTCTTGAACCACATGTTCTAAAGGAGTGTTACCCTATTTCACATACCTGACGCATATCAATATATTGACCCGTTTTTAATACCTTGCTTTTATAACCGCTAGTTCATAGTATTGCTAATACCCATTTGACATTTATACCTGAAATAAAGTAGCTCGACAATAATCATTAGTCGTTATTGTCAAAGGGTGATATTTTCACCTTTTGACCCATTTGGTCTAAGTGAACAATTATGTTGGCGAGATGATATTTATTACCATCTCATCTATATGACTCGCTTTGGTTTACACCGTGTGGTCATTTCACTTATTAATCGTTTTCTTAACGCTTTTTAGCCTATCATGGCTTACGCCTTACAGTGTCTTTCAAAACAAATAGTTATGGTCAACGCATGACCAACTTACTGTTTAATTCCTTTTTAAACCATCAACATGGTTTCTTGTCACTCTCGACTACCTTGTTCCGTATGTTTACACGTCGGAACATCAAACCTCAATTCTGTATTTATCTTATTCGTAACTAATGCGATAAGAGAATATTCTAACATATAAGACTAGTGTAAGCTATACTTACCTTGCCTCCGAATTATGCTTTTCCACCATTCTTGTTTCGTTTGACCCGCTTCCTTTCCAAGCCTCCACCTAGCTTGTCAAGCGTCAAACTATCATCATAATTCGTAAGACGGTTATATTAGTCATCATTAAATTATGACTATTCCATCTTACATATTTTCTATCACAATTACCATTCGATCTTATTAATGGTCGGTTTGACTACTAAAAGTCAAACGCCCCTTAGCATATAAATGCACATTCAAGTTCTATCTATCAATTAGTAGCTAACATGATCTTATACACTTAGTTACATGAACATGGCTACCAAATTTCATCATAACATTCAAACCCATTTTAATCATGTATGAACAAGTTCCCAAATCACTTAATTTGTTTGAGTGCCTTGTTCCTATTATCCAATATGATGATTTTAAACATAAACTTATCATCATCTTTACTATTACATAAAAACCCACTTCCTAGTTTACTTGTTAATCACATACAAGTGATATTACTTCAAGTTCTTCATGATTTCATCATATCTAACAAAACCCACTCCTAGTTACTTATGAACTCTTAACAAATCTCTAATTTGTTCAAGTAGTTCATTCATATGAATTAGTGTGATGTTTATAAACACCCTTAGAACATCAATTTCTTCAATTCAACCAAAACCCACTTAGCTCATAATAGGGTAATTATCAAATCCCTTGTTTGACAACAATTCATCAAGATTTCTACTAGGGTTTGCTTCTAAACCAAGATATAATCAAAATAACACTCATAGATTTAACATTCATTCCAGAATTTCGATTATGATTGTTCATCATAATCTCAAAGTATCACCAAATCATAAAATTCAACATACCTTGTGATCCCCTCGACTAGGTGATCATTAATATGTGTTCATGCATCCGATTTGGGTTAAATTTGACCTTCAATTTGCTGGATCTTGTTGAGTTAGGGTTTTTGGCTCTTGGGAGCCTTTTCTTGGTCGACCAGAACACGCACCACACACACTTGTGTGTGTGTTGTGTTATTTTATTTGGTTTAATTAAAACCATTTCCAGGTTATCCCATTTTGGTCCCTCATGTTTGGTTAGTTATTAATTAGATCACAACCTGATTATTTTCACTAATATTCCCACTTTTTAACTAGGTCTAATATTCCTAGTTAACTTAGCGGGTTCAGGAATATTTATGACTAAGTTTATTTTAGGTCCCGTTAACTCGGGCCTTCTAAGCTTCTATTTCTTAAAAGCTTTTATTCACTTTTATTTATTATTAGGATTAATTATTTAAATCCTAATATTTACCGGGTTAATTTTACCACTAACGGTATTTTCCCCGTCTTTAGTATTAACGGGGTTTAATTACCAAACCCGTTTTCGGGGTGTTACAAGTCTACCCCCCTTAAAGAGGTTTCGTCCTCGAAACCTGTTCTTACATAATTCATTGAGTTTAAACTCAATGTATTCTATTCGAGAAATTACTTATACTTTTTAACCAATCGTTAGTATTACCCAAAAAGTGTGGTAACATCTTTTTGGTTGCTAATTGTCTACATATCTCATACGACATAGTGTAACTTCGAAATAACGTAGTCTCGTTATTTCCACTAGTTTAGGTAACTTAGTGATATCCATCGCTTTCATATACTATCGAATTCCTTATGAATCCGTTATTTTGACCCGTTTAAAGATCTTTAGTGAAATCTTTCACTTTTAGCAACTATTTCTTTTGTTTTCAAATTCATTTATTCGGTTTAGTTATACCGAATTTACCGTTTACAAGCGAACCAAATTTCTTAACTTGAATTGCTGACTTTAACCGGTTTCACTAACTAGACTTATTTGTCCAGTTCCTTTTTACCGCTTGCTTGGTTATAATGTGATTCTACTTCACATTACATTTCTTGACCGTGATTGTGTTACATCATGTTTAATTTATATCAAGTTTCATTTTCGAAAATATCACTTTTCGAATATATCGTTTTGCGCCTATCAGTATCAAGACTTGTATCTTTCATGCTTACTATTTAAATTCCTATCAGAATTTATGTTTGTTAAAACATTATTTCTTACCCAAAACCGAAGTTTTAGTTTTAGGATATTCTCTTTAACTTTTGTCAATTATCCATACCAGGATATTGACAGTCCATAATTTATTCTTATTTGGTTATATCCCATTATCGGGCTCATTATTCTCTTGCATTTAACGCTACCGTTATCTGGCTAGTGCTCATTTGTGCCATTCGGCGTTATATTGTATTCAACATGTTTGACCTATTAATGTGAAATCCATCACTTATAAACAATCAACTTTATTCTTTATTCAACCCATTCGACTTCGAATAGTTGAACATATTTACTCCCAACTTCTATATACGAGATTTTATAGTCATAACTCGTAATCCAAGTTACTTTGATTTTTCAACCCGAGTTCACGTCTCATGGTTTACGCATGTGTTCAATTCTTACCCATCAACTGGGTGTTTTACCGAGATCATTATTATTGCAACCCTCCCGGTGTGCATTAAGACCTCGCTTCATTTTTTTTATATCCCGACTTTGTCTTTAAGTTTGACGTTTTACAAAAACGACCCGTTAAGGGACATATTTGCATTTTCCAGGTTCGAGTGTAAGTACACTCCCTCCCAATGCTTGTCTAAATCATTTTACATGCTTGCGTTTTCTGGGTTCGAGTGTAAGTACACTCCCTCCCAATACTTGTCTAAATCATTTTTCATGCTTGTGTTTTCTGGGTTCGAGTGTAAGTACACTCCCTCCCAATACTTGTCTAAATCATTTTTCATGCTTCTTTGTCCCTTCGCTCGGGCTCATTATCCTGATGTAATACGCTTCAGTCACTCGGTTGTGCGTTTACATTATTATCAAATATTTTGCTTATCTTATTCATTTGGGTACTTTTTAATTAGTCCCATTTACTCCGCCCTTACTACATCGGATGTAAATGTGTCCACTATAAGAAACTCGTGGTATCATATGCCACTACTTACTTGGCCAGAGTAAGCGATTTAACACATGACGTACACGACCTTTTTATAGTTTTCACATCACGCCCTATGTAAGTAACGCCTCTATTCAGTTTTCTTGGAAATTATATCCTGGATATGTATTCCTGTTCAGGCTTTCCAAGTTTCTAATTTACCCATGCAACGATCATTCTCTATGTGTTTGTTGCATATTGCTAATTGTGCGATTATTTAAAATGTGCACCTTGTAATGTTTGCCCCTACGGGCGTTCCTTGCTATTAACCTTGTTCGTGACCGTTACGCGATTTTGGTCCTTGATGAGTATGCTCTTCCTGTCATACCTCGTACCGTTCCATCATCATATCCATAATTCGTTCAACTCCCGTCATCTTCAGACGCGAGTGTCCTTAAATTAAAACATTCACAAGAGTTAGTAATGTCAACTTCAATAATCGCCCGTATTATAATACAAGGCTTTTCCTACTATACGCGTCAACGCGCGTATTTTCGTCAACCATATCAATCATTTAAATTGGGGTAACATATACCACACGATAGCTCTATGTGTTGTTTACAACACTCTAGCATACTAACTATTCACGTACTTGTACTTACCGGATTTGCGATCAAGCCTCGAACCGAACACTATTCTTTGTCAAGAGCATAAGGTTTAAGTCCAAGCATGGTTCCTCCCCACCATACTCGAATCTCTTAAACCAAGGCTCTGATACCAACTTGTAACACCCTAGCTATTTTTTATGAAAATACCATCAATTAGATGTGTAGTTAAGACTACACATGCTATAAAAATACGAGTTTATTAAAACTTTTACAAATCATAAGTTATTCTACATAACGTGGTTGAATTCGTTGTTTAGAATTTACAATGTATCAAAGTGCGGAAGCGTGTATCTTTATCGTGTTCGGTTCTTCGCTGAGCTTGATCGTCTTCCGGCATCCCAGAAAGTACCTACATTTCATAAACATGAAATGCTTTAGTCATACGGTATTTAAAACGCATCTAAACGAGTCCGGAAAACAACACTGATCAAAAAAATACATTTTTGTACAAGGTCCACCGTAAATTACGGTGGACACCGTAATTTACGGTAGTCCTTGTTTTGATTTGTTTCCCATCGTAAATCAGGAGTGATTCACCGTAAACCATTTCAGGTCCACCGTAAATTACGGTGGCACCGTAATTTACGGTGGTACCTGCATTCCACCTTTCCATTTTGCCGTAATCTGATACGAAATCTTTCGTATCTTTCAAACCGCTTATCCGTTTGGCCTACCGTTTCTTCCTACATGTTTGTAATTTGATTCTCCATCATATGGAGTTAAAATCCGACGTCCGGCTTAACACGATTTAAGACTTTTAAGTCTTCGGCTTATTTTCCCTTTTTACCACATTTTGACCCATTCGCGGTTTTATCAAACAAACGTATTTGTTTGATTCCTATATCACATAAATCTTATAATTTCAATGTTATCTATCATATTAGGTTCAATTCACGAGTTTATGTATATTCTTAAACCCGTTTGTACTAAAATGCTTATTTTGACCCGTTAAGGGTATTTAAACCCTTTTCCGCATAATTCATAATTATTTGTTTCTAGCATCCTATTTTCGCAATATTTGTCAAATGAACTTCCACCACAACTATATTTGTGGTGATTTTACTAAGGTAATCTATGCAAACCAAGTTTTACCCCTTAACTCTTTATTTTACGGCAAAGACCCAAATAGAGCCGTTTGACTAACGTAATACATCTTTCAACTTCTATACTTGTCCTAAGTATTTATTAAATCGTAAAAATCATTTCCAAACAACTTTTAAAGGTTGTTTGCTCAATTTAGCCACCAAGGGCGTTTTGGTCCATTTAGTCTCTTATTAACAATGAAGGGCTTTTGAAAGCATATTTGACCCAAAATCCCTCTTTTAACCTATGATTTTGTTTGAAAAGTCATTAAGCTTTCCAAACGTAATGTCCATTACTTAAAACATTTGGTTTACTTATCAAGTAACCAAAAGTCCATTTTGACCTCTTTTAACACTCTTGAACCACATGTTCTAAAGGAGTGTTACCCTATTTCACATACCTGACGCAGATCAATATATTGACCCGTTTTTAATACCTTGCTTTTATAACCGCTAGTTCATAGTATTGCTAATACCCATTTGACATTTATACCTGAAATAAAGTAGCTCGACAATAATCATTAGTCGTTATTGTCAAAGGGTGATATTTTCACCTTTTGACCCATTTGGTCTAAGTGAACAATTATGTTGGCGAGATGATATTTATTACCATCTCATCTATATGACTCGCTTTGGTTTACACCGTGTGGTCATTTCACTTATTAATCGTTTTCTTAACGCTTTTTAGCCTATCATGGCTTACGCCTTACAGTGTCTTTCAAAACAAATAGTTATGGTCAACGCATGACCAACTTACCGTTTAATTCCTTTTTAAACCATCAACATGGTTTCTTGTCACTCTCGACTACCTTGTTCCGTATGTTTACACGTCGGAACATCAAACCTCAATTCTGTATTTATCTTATTCGTAACTAATGCGATAAGAGAATATTCTAACATATAAGACTAGTGTAAGCTATACTTACCTTGCCTCCGAATTATGCTTTTCCACCATTCTTGCTTCGTTTGACCCGCTTCCTTTCCAAGCCTCCACCTAGCTTGTCAAGCGTCAAACTATCATCATAATTCGTAAGACGGTTATATTAGTCATCATTAAATTATGACTATTCCATCTTACATATTTTCTATCACAATTACCATTCGATCTTATTAATGGTCGGTTTGACTACTAAAAGTCAAACGCCCCTTAGCATATAAATGCACATTCAAGTTCTATCTATCAATTAGTAGCTAACATGATCTTATACACTTAGTTACATGAACATGGCTACCAAATTTCATCATAACATTCAAACCCATTTTAATCATGTATGAACAAGTTCCCAAATCACTTAATTTGTTTGAGTGCCTTGTTCCTATTATCCAATATGATGATTTTAAACATAAACTTATCATCATCTTTACTATTACATAAAAACCCACTTCCTAGTTTACTTGTTAATCACATACAAGTGATATTACTTCAAGTTCTTCATGATTTCATCATATCTAACAAAACCCACTCCTAGTTACTTATGAACTCTTAACAAATCTCTAATTTGTTCAAGTAGTTCATTCATATGAATTAGTGTGATGTTTATAAACACCCTTAGAACATCAATTTCTTCAATTCAACCAAAACCCACTTAGCTCATAATAGGGTAATTATCAAATCCCTTGTTTGACAACAATTCATCAAGATTTCTACTAGGGTTTGCTTCTAAACCAAGATATAATCAAAATAACACTCATAGATTTAACATTCATTCCAGAATTTCGATTATGATTGTTCATCATAATCTCAAAGTATCACCAAATCATAAAATTCAACATACCTTGTGATCCCCTCGACTAGGTGATCATTAATATGTGTTCATGCATCCGATTTGGGTTAAATTTGACCTTCAATTTGCTGGATCTTGTTGAGTTAGGGTTTTTGGCTCTTGGGAGCCTTTTCTTGGTCGACCAGAACACGCACCACACACACTTGTGTGTGTGTTGTGTTATTTTATTTGGTTTAATTAAAACCATTTCCAGGTTATCCCATTTTGGTCCCTCATGTTTGGTTAGTTATTAATTAGATCACAACCTGATTATTTTCACTAATATTCCCACTTTTTAACTAGGTTTAATATTCCTAGTTAACTTAGCGGGTTCAGGAATATTTATGACTAAGTTTATTTTAGGTCCCGTTAACTCGGGCCTTCTAAGCTTCTATTTCTTAAAAACTTTTATTCACTTTTATTTATTATTAGGATTAATTATTTAAATCCTAATATTTACCGGGTTAATTTTACCACTAACGGTATTTTCCCCGTCTTTAGTATTAACGGGGTTTAATTACCAAACCCGTTTTCGGGGTGTTACGGGTGATGTTGTACAGCTTTCTTTGTCACGTCATCTCCATAGCACAATCTCATCGTGCCACCGGCCTTCATGCCGCCCACATCCGCACATCGGCATGCACACCGCTCGCCTTTAAGATGCCCACATTCGTGACGCCAGCGTCGCCCAACCAGCTTTTGCGCCACCTCTGACGCCCCGTCATATGACATCCGTCGTGTTTTTGTTATGCCTCGTCTGCATGTCATTGACTAAGACATGCCGTGGGTGTCGTTACATACATGCTAGTGAGCACACATCTTATTCCTTGCCCTGGACAATATGGTAAGACCGAGAACACTTATTATCGGTGGTATGAATGGTTAGGGCAAGACAGGCTTACACAAGCAATCTTATGCTTATGGCATTTTGAAATACATGTTTCTCTGTTATTAGAGATTGTCATTTTTATTGGCCACTAACAAACACTATATTTTGCCAAGCACGCAAGATGTGCATCTTTTGTTTACATTGGCTTTAATAAAATTTGCAGCTTTATATGGCTTTCAAATAAAAGTTTGATTTAATTATGTTATCTGCGCAATACTTCTAACCATAGTCACAGGAAACGCTAAAAGACCCTTGTATTTCGTACCAGATTCGCTGTACCGAATCGGGGTACAGAGTCGTCCCAATCGCCTCCGGTACGCGTACCAGATCGCTAATTTGGACCGTTCCCGATTGTGTACCATAGTAGCGTTCCAAACGGTGAATACACGTTTTTAATTAATAGGAAACGCGTTTCCGTTTGTAGTGTACCGGTGTTCCGGCGTTCCAAAAGTCTGATTCCGGTACAGCCAGCCAGGTCCTGAACAGTTTTTCCCTCCATTAACTTTTTCCCGCTTTTTATAGGTAACTGAACAGTTTTTTCCCCCAATAACTTTTTCACATGTTAACTATAAACACATGTTGTAACAATCAATCTAGCACACAGAAAATATTTCAATTCACTTCAGTCAGTTAAAAGTAAATGGCTTTCGGTAAGAGTGGGTCGACCTCAAGACAAGATACTCAAAATTCTGGAGTGCAGCAACAAAACTATGCAAGCGATAATGAATTTGAAGAGAACGATTTCATAGAAAACACAAGATCAGAAGCAACAGAGACAGAAACCACGAATGAAAGTTCTGATGTTCGCAGCAAGGTGAAGGTGGAGAACAAACCCTTGTTGCAGGGAGTCGACTTTATAAGTGATGGGAATAGCAAGAATTGTGGGTATATGATATGTGTACCAAACTACGGTGGTACGCCATAGGATACACCGTACCATGTACCGAATTAGCGTTCCCAAATGAACCTACCCCCCAACGTACCGATTTTTAGAAAGGCCCGAATTGCGTACCCGTTTCCGTACCGCGTACCGGAGCGTACCGCGTTCCATGTGACTATGCTTCTAACATATTCAGTTGCCTTGAACTTTGGGAGCAAGCATAGCACAGTATTGCCGTGATCTGACTACATCAAAAACGGCAAATACGCTTCCGACATCATGGCTTACATACCAAATAGAAATCGAAGCGGAACTTACGGGCAATTGCACCATCCGGTTCACGCCACCTGCCTTCAAGACATCAGGTTATTTTCATTAAATATCGAAAGCGGTACGCCATCCCATAATTTAACATGCTTATCATGCGTTCTTATTCTTGACCATGTGTAATTTGGAGGGCAATGAATTTTCATTTTCGTAAGAAATTTACACAATACGCTCTACCTTGTATTGCCTCATACTAGAGCATGTTCACACATGTGATTTTGCAAGGAGATGAACCTTGACTTTCGTTATATAGATAAAGGAATTATTGTCATTTTACCACTTACTTTTGGCAAACGAGTGTTGATTCTATACAGGAGTGTTGATTCTATACAGGATAACACGAAAGTTGGTACGACCTTGCAGACGAGTAACCATATAAGCACGCCTTTGCATCGAAATGAGGATCAACACGGCGTAAGGTTACTATTACCGATCCTCATTAAAAACGGTTATAATCTTCACGAGGTCCAAGATATACACCAAGTGTCCCCATTCAAGAATGATGATAAGTGATGTGAACGTTGTTCAGTAATGATTGCCAGACGTTTTGGTTGGCACACCAAATGATTCGCATTCAAAGACACAACTTTGGAAAAAGAATCCTTCAAAGGTGTTTATAAGTACATATTTACATTTGGCTCCTTAACAAAATCAAGAACAACGCGGGTAACAATGGCTTTAGATGTAAGCACGTGATTATATTGGTAATGGTGTGGATAAGAATGTCTTCATCCAGCACCATGGGAAGAACCTTTGGTTTATAGATGTTACTATCGACAACGCCGCATGAGCTGCGAGTCTCACCAGCAACGAAGCATCAGTCACGAGTCATATCTACAAAGAACATATGCTGTCATGCTATATCTAGGTCACCTGTTCTCACCCCTGCCAGCTTACCGCGCCACCTACGCCAACACTCAGCCATGCCACCTTTTTGCTGGGTTACTTCGTGTCCCGGCTACCTCTTGGCCATACTACTCGCTCAACGGACCACCTCTTTGTGGAACACGTGCCAGAGACATTGGTAAGTTCCAGCCTCTTTTCTTTACATGTTAAGTATGGCGTACAAACATTGCAATGAGCCAGCCCTTAAATACAGGATGCTCATATACTAATCAGAAAGTATCGCTTTCACTTCCATTTCCATACCTATGCACAACCACATAAGGATGGAAGATAACAACACATATTCAGTGGAAGACAAACACGACAAATCACAAATATAGATATGTCCTTTTGTTTATTACACTCACTTGTGATAGGCACGTCCATGCTTTATACCTTAGCCTAATTTTATCAAGTTAATCAGATATATAGCACTAGGAATAAAACCATCTAAAGAAGTGGTTTAATGAATAAACGGAATCTACCGAATTCCTTAATTTTATTCAACCTCCAAAACGCTGTATGATCTATTGATCTAGGAGTTCATATTTATCTCTGGGCATAATTAAACAAGAAAACTCAAGACAAATTGTGTCTAGACTCGCGCGTATGACAAGAGGGCTATATTTTCTCTGTTACGCGACATATTTAGATATGCATTTGTATGATGGTTCGTTATCACTTTTTTGCTAAAGTTCAAACCTACTAACATACTTTAGCAGCATTGAACTGGGGGACTAGCAGGGTATAGCGCCATTACGCCTTAAAAGTGATAATCTTCTCTCAGGCTGCCCATTAAGGTGATATCCATGGCACATTATCCCGCATCGGTTCATATATAATATGTGTGTTTCAATATGCCAGACAATATTTATACTTCTCACATCATTTGCTCTACGACTATACCACTTGACACGCATATGCAATTTGGTAGTCAAGACAAATGCACGACAAAACTAGTATACTTGATTATTCGAATAAGTATTCCGCACGCTATGCGACAGGAAAAATACTTGCTCGGATATGTATTCTCCACACCAGTCTGCGACATGGATAAAAGAAAACCCTCACGCCGCAGTCGGCGAGGTAAACAAACATGCCACCTACTATAAGCATTCCGCACGCCAGTGCGCATCCAGGAAAAGCACGTAGTAGCTTACATAAATGCTCATTCACGCCTAGCGCGTATAAAGCATCATATTATCTCAATAAGTGCTCATTCACGCCTAGCGCGTATAAAGCATTTTATCATCTCAATGAGTGTTCACTCACGCCAAGCGCGTAGAAAGCACTTTCTTGTTTAAGTGTTCATTAACGTCGCGCGGGTTATAAAGCACTTCCTGATATCTACAAGTGTTCATATAAACATTTGTAAAACACAACATACCACCACATTTGAACTGCATATCATGGTAAAAAAACAACTCTGACATGAAATATTTTTCACAATAACAAAGTCAGATGATCAAATTATACAGCGCTAAGAGTGGGCATCTTGGTAATAGATGTATTCAACCACTACTACTCCAGTGGGTATCTTGGTAATAGATACACAACCATTGATGACAAACCAAGTACTTGTCCCACAATTATAAAAACATTGTGGGAAACATAAATAACGCTCTAAGCACCCTTCCGAGGTCACTGAGCATAGCAAGCACTTCTGCAGGGGTGCCTTGTATATCCTTCTTTCCGATTGCAACGATAATTACTATAACCGGATCGTCAATAACAACGACTGGTAAAACCACCAGCAGTTTCACATTCGCCTAAGGTGGCATAACATCCGCGTATGCGTCTATGACCACCAATGGCTGTACATTACGGCAACGGGGATCCCGGTGACACGGACGCGTGGTAGGGATCATCGTCACATCAGCATCAACTCTTTCAATGGGTTAAACGCCGTTAGCGTACCATATGTTAACCAACAAAAGACACATCAAAGGGTGAAAATTCCGCAATGGCCCCCATGACTATGGGCGCACAGCTAAAGCAGGGCCTCACCTGAAAAAATCATCCAAAGGCGAGGTACTTAACTACCAAAACTAGCCTGTTCCAAGACTCGTGCACGAGACCTAACCACGTACGCGCAACCTTAATGAGCTCATGGCAATGCGCTAGTACAAATGGCAACTGCCTGCAATCAATCAGCTTGCGCCAGGTTTATCCAACCAGTTTCCACGACCGTGTGATATTCACTGCTCCATTATCTCTACTCACAGCCAACGACAACCGCAACAAACGTGGCCAACAACTTTCTTGCACCCGGACGACATGTAAGCCTAAAATTAAGTGATCTTCACTCCCGAGCTCCTAATAAGTCTAAGTGCTCCTCCCACGCTTACACGCTGGAGCAACACTAGACTGGGGGGACATGACGAGGTATGGTACTGGACCCGACCCGAACGGTCGGACTTTTCGGCTATTTATCACTTTTATATTAATTATATATTATTATTATTGTGTACTAACCCGCGAAGCCCAGCGCATTGTAGTTTATACTACACTAGGCTGTGGGCTCGTAGAGACAACCCCTAACTGGGCCTGGCCCATTGAGGTTAGGGTTTTCCCATATCTCCTATATAAGGAGGTCTCCACCTCCTCATTAGGGCATGAGATATAGGGCAACACTTTTGTAGCTGGAAATAGGGGATTCTTCCTCTACCGGCCGTCTCTACATTGCCCACGTTTCTCTCTTCTTATTTGCAGGTCTAGGGTTCGGGCGAAGAAGGCGAGGTATGGCCATATCCGTATTCATCACCATAGAAGTTCCGACCCGCTCGGGTTCATGCTTCTTCAATTATGCCACCCAAGTCATGTGTTTCACTTGGTTATTTTGATAGGGTACATCTATGACATCATGATATATGGTGGTATAATTCAGAACATATAATTTAGTTATATGGCCAAAAATAAGCTTTCATTTAGTTACTTATAGATGTGACTGTTGTGTGACAAAGTTCGGTAATATTTTATCCCCGGCAACGGCGTCATTTCAATGACTATCGTAAGGGTCATGCAAAAATCTAACTAAACTAAGTAGATAGCGTAAGTAGGATTTCGTATCCACGGTGAATTTGTGGTTAGTGTTTAACTAGGAAATTATTAACTATTACTAACGTGATTTGGGGATAGATAGAGAAAACACAATATCCTTCAGGTTTCTAGTTCTAGGTTTCACAAAACTCAATTTAATCAATTAATTAGACACCACATAGACATGGTGCTGAAAAGTCGGTTAATTTATGTGGTAATAAAAAATATGTCTTTGTCATCAGATCTTTTACAGTTCAATTACCCTATTTACTAATGTGAGTCAACAATACTATGTCACCAAACAAGCTACAAGGTTTTGTCATCAACCGAGCAAGTTGTAAAGTAAGAACTCAAACACATGCAAATAGTTTAAAATAACTAACTCATCAAATTGTTTTAAAAACGTTGTCAATGTCAAAAACAATTCCAAACATGAATAAACTGAGAAAAGTACTAAACCCTACGAATGTCACCCTAAAGAAAGCCACCTAATCTCTCATGCCTTGAACCGTGCATAGCCGCTAAAAGACGGCTGCCTTACACCGCTCTCTTCAGCCGTCGAACTCCCCTCCTCTGAAAGTTGTGGGCAATCTTTTCTTTTATTAATCTTCCACTGACTTTGTTTTGGCACCATTAAGAAAACGTGGCCCAACTTCTCACAAATTTTTAAACCCATAACTCCAAATGACAGCCCAACTAAATTCAACAATCACGATGCAAGCTGCCGTGGAAGCTTGGACCGTTAGTATATCACGAGCCATGGTGGCTAGAATCGGGAATTCCGATTCTTTTGATTTCCACCATGCCAAAATATCTAAATTGGTATATTCCTCGGCGGTCATAGTACGTGAATATTCATATATTTTATACCGACCGAGTTCACTCGATGGTTCGTTACCCCTTTGTTGCTTGGCCGTTTCGTCTCTAACGACATTCAACATGGTTATGATCGGGTCTCCAATAGTTTCATCGTTAGAGGTCGACGTCCTAGACGCAAACAAATTGCTATGTTGTTTTTCCCCATATTTTTTTAAATAATGATCATAAAGCTTGGACAAATTCTCGTTGAATAATTTTTTCGTTTTAGGTTTCAATGTTGGATCCTTCTCATGCATATCCAACTTGTCATAAATTTCTTCGATTAAAGCTTCAACACCCGGTACGTTTAAAAATGGATTTAAAGCGGCGGCACAAAGAAAAACGGGCGGTAAATTTAAAAAATATTTTTTAAATTTTTTCAATCATAGGTTTCATCATATTCCTCAACATGTCACTTTTATTTTCAAACTTTTTAAAATTTGTTGTTATCAAATACCATTCGGATAAAACTTTAGAACTTGTGGGATAATAAACACCCGAAAGCAAAGTTGTTGAGGTTTTGAAAACTTTTAAAAAATTACTTAGTGTTTGAATATTAGACCAAGCCGTATCGGGAAACGGGTCGACTTGGTAGTCGTCACTTAAATTTGTATGAAATGTTTTTAAAGTTTCCATTTGTTTTAACGCCATTTCAAACATATGACAAGTTGAATTCCACCGAGTTGGAATATCCCAATTAGGTCCAATTAATTTTTGGTTTACATCTTTACAAAGCTTTTTGTAATCTTGGTATCATTCTTTGCCACTTTTGAAAACATCTTGAAGCATAGCTCTAAAAGCTATAATAAAATCCGATACAAATTTATCTTTTAAACCGGTTTGCACAACTAAGTTAATAATATGTGCAACACACCGTGTGTGGAAAAAAACACCATCAACAATTGGTTTGTACTTCAACTTTAATTTGTCGATTGCATTTGAGTTGTTTGAAGCATTATCAAATGATATTGAAAAACTTTTATCCTCTAAACAATATTTCATTATTGTGGCATTTATAATTTTATAAATATTTTCTCCCGTATGAGGAGAAGGAAACTCTTCAAATGCAATCGTATGCTTCATCATTTGCCATGTATCGGGATCAACCCAATGAGCGGTGACACAAATGTATGATTCGGGTAAACCGTGTGGAGCCGACCACACATCACTAGTTAAGTTTACACTAGTTTTTAAAGTAAAAAAAAACGATTAAATCTTTTCTTGCATTTTCCCATAAATTTAAACAATGGCGTTTTAATGTACGACGACTTACATGTTTGTAGCGAGGTTGAAGCGTTTCCCTAATAAGCTTAGTAAGATCGGGGTCGTCGAAGTGTCCAAACGGCAACGCTTTTTGAATCACCAACTTCGCCATCCTATCACGAGCTATCTTTTGTTCATAGCGAAATATCGTACCATCTTTTGAGAGTTGAACTTGACCGGGTGTCAAATCTTTTAAAGCTTTACAAAACTTTTTAGCATGCTTCGCTAACGTCGAGTTAGAGTCCTTGCTTAACAAGGCGCCACAATGTTTACATTGGGCCTTTTGCGAACCGTCACTCATTTCGACCAAGTCCCAATTGCACCATATTTCCTCATTGCGACTATGTGATAATGTTCCAACAACATATGGAGCGGTTTGACTTTGAGGAACATTATTGACGGATGGGGAATTTGTGATTTTAGAGTTCTTTGAAGTCATTGTAGAAAAGTATCAGAAGTAGTAGAAGAAACTGATATAAGAAGAATATAAGAGGATTGGTGAGTTAAACAAATGAAATTTGAAAACAATTTATAGGAATCGGTTCTAGCGGCTAGTAACCGGGTACAACGGCTAGTAGCCGGTTCCAACGGATAGAAACCGGTTCCAACGGATATATTGGCATTTAATGCATTTAATGATATTTGCAACGGATAGAACCGGTTCTAACTGTAACATCATACCGGGTATACTAGAGGAACCGGGTACTGTAGGAACCGGGTACAGTAGAGGAACCGGGTACGGGTATTAACCGGGTAGGGTTAAGAACCGGGTACTACCCATTTATTATGAGAAAAAATGGAACCGGGTAGGAACCTCCGGGATTTTTGAACCTGGACCCGGTTCTCCTATGTATCGGGTAGGGACCGAAACCGGTTCCGAGTCGATTCTACGGGTTCGGATTTAAAACCGGATATTATGCCCATCTCTAGATGCAACATGTATGTTTTGCAAACTTGACTTTCATTATTTCTCTAGCCCTTTTTCCATCCATGTGCTTCAAGTGTGTTGTATGAAATTATCAACATATAATTAATCACATCACACGATCACATAAGCCCAAATATATATATATATATATATATATATATATATATATATATATATATATATATATATAGGTAAAGAGTACTGTACAAATCTCCTTATCGTACATTACGTACGCTACAATCTCAGCCGCCCGATCATCTTCCCGCATTGAATTCGCATGTTGTTTTTTGTACCACATGCGAAATTGTTACAAAAAAACACATGCTATTTCATCAAAATTAACACATGCGAAATTGGTACAAAAAACAACATGCGAATTCATCAAAAATTATCACATGCGAAATTGTTATAAAAAAAACAACATGCTATTTCATCAAAATTATCACATGCGAAATTGGTACAAAAAAACAACATGCGAATTCATAAAAAGTTATCACATGCGAAATTGTTATAGAAAAAACAACATGCGATTTTAAAACACGGAAGATGATCTGACGGCTGAGATTGTAGCGTACGTAATGTACGATAAGGGCATTTGTATGATAACCGGCCTCTATATATATATATATAATATATATATATCCCCTAAGATTCAAATGAAAACCACTAATTAACGCGAGAACCTGAGAACTAACTAAAAAAGCCTAAAAAACCTACAATTTTTTTTTACCAATTTTCGCTAGTTTTTGTGTATAAAAAAGCTTTTTTTTCAAAAAAAAAAAAAAAATTGTAGTGCGCATGTGTAATAATACACATGTGCATTACTGATTTTTTTTTAAAATTTTTTTTATATATAAAAAATAACGATTTTTAATAAAAAAATTGTAAAAAAAGAATTTTTGAATAAAATGAGTTTTCATTTGAACCCTCACCTATATATATTACAATCAATTAATTAATGTGTAGCCAATCTCACCACGTATTTTCGTTTGAAACTTGTATCTACCAAACCTTCATATTTTCATTTTTATGACTTTGTTTCTTGATTGTAAATTCAAAAGGTTTGACTTAATTATACATGGAAGTGACGAGAGATAGTTTAATCATATTATTTCATTGTCTAGTTGTTTTAACTTGTTTTTTCGTCCCTAGACGACAAAATATAAAACTAATTAAAGTAATATCTTTTATAACAATATCGATGCATTTTTATTATTATTAATAAAAAATATGCATTTTTATTATTATTGATAAAAAATAGAGTGTATCTAGAATGCACGACCAGTTACGTTTTCTTCTGCTCAGTTACGTTTTCTTCTGCTCATTTCAGTTCGTCGTTCCATAACACATCCTATAGGGCATTCAAAATTTATACAATACATCATAACAGTAGTTGGCATTTTTAGGTCACATATATTTGAAAGTTGCCTTTATATGGCATTTAAAAACACACAATCAACAGTTAACATGTAGAAGCTTCATAGTAATCATATGTTGGCGTTTTAAATGACACAAAATGTAACGATTATAACCTTGTTTTAATGTTACCTTCTTCATTTGTTCGTCAGTACTTTGGCGTTTACGATCAGGTGACTTTTTGGTTTCCTTTCCTCTAGAAACTACACATATATTGTTGAAATTAAAACGCCAATAACATCAAATAACTAGTATAATCTACAACCCAGTTAACTCACTTTGTTATCTACTTTTCGATCGTGATTGATCTTTAGACGCCATAGTATAGGTCTTCGCATTAATCTAGGGTTTTCACGTTTTCTGTAGAAGTTGGGGAGGTTTTTGTGGGAAGTTTATATGTTTCGGTGTTGTTTGTAAGGTTATGTATCTACACAATTACATTTTTACCCTTAATGAAGCCCGCACTCTTTCGAAAGTCATTGATATTTACAAAAACGCCATCGTATAATTTTAATCCATATATTGTTTTGATCCAACCACTGTAAAACGTTCTTACCGTTTTCACACTTTGGGGCGTTTCCCCATATCCTGCCCCTATACACACACACACACACACACACTAATTTGGGTGTGAGTGTTGTTTTGGGAAAAAAGGCGCTAAACGGTTATTAAAAACTATAATTTGTCACTTATAAATATAGACTTTACCGAAACTGAAGTCACAAATGGGCCCCGTTTAAGTTAAATGTTTCCAGATAAATAAATAAAACATTTGTTTAAGTCTAGTAAGTTGGGTGAAAAACTTAAGTGATTAAGTCGTAGTGTGACCACTAAAGTGTCCCTCGTGTTTAGGGAACTGTTAGATCGGTCTTATCATTGGGCTTTGAATAAATTGCCAGTTTTTGACGCTCCCTAAGGTGAGTTTTCACGACTCCTTTTTTAATTATGTTTTCGTTTACAATTTAGGGGAAAACACATTTGTTTGAAAGTTGACATGATTAGTAGACAACGAAAAAAGGTGTAACATATGTTGCTGTAAGATCCTTACTTGTTTTATACTATTTTCATATCGTTTACGACTATAATTGTTTAATTATGCTTACACATACTTTACAAAACACGTATTTCTTAAAACTTTTAAGAAATAAAACAATTAACATTCGCCGTTTAGAAACGTGACGACGAATCATAAAGCGGAAGCTTGAATCTTGATCGTGTTCGGTTCTTCATTGAGCTTGATCGTCCTCCGGTTAAACGATCATAACTCGATCGTTTTTGATCCATTTTACGATCCGCTTCTTCCTACGTGATCGTAATTCGATTCTTCATCACATGGAGTTAAAATCCGACATCCGGATTAATAAAATTTGAGACTTTTAAGCCTTCGGCTTAGTTTATATTTACTAAGTTTTGACCCGTTCATGTATTTATCAAACAAACATGTTTGTTTGATCCCAATTTCTCATGAACCTTATAATTTCAATGTTGTGTATCATACTAGGTTCAAATCACGGGTTTATATACATTCTTAAACCCGTTTTTACTTAGATGCTTATTTTGACCCGTTAAGGGTATTTAAGCCCTTTTTTTTCGCATAATTCACGCTCATTTATTTCTAGCATCTTATTTCCACATTATTTATCAAATGATCTCCCACCACAACTATATTTATGGTGGATTTAATGTGGTGATCTATATATTCTGAGTTTTACCCCTCGGATTATCATTTTACGGCAAAGACACATATAGAGTCATTTGACCCAAAGATTCACATCTTTCGCTTTTTCTACTTATTCTAAGTATTTATTTGATCATAAAACTCGTTTACAAACAACCTTTAAGGGTCGTTTGCTCAATTTAACTTATAAGGGCATTTTGGTCCATTTAGCTTTTCATTTACGATAAAGGACCTTTGAAAGCATGTTTGACCCAAAATCCCTCTTTTTAACTATGATTTTGTTTAAAAGTCATTTGTTTTCAAAACACAATGACCACCATTTGAATCATTCGGTTTACCAATCAAAGTAACCAAATGTCTATTTTTGACTTCATTTAACTCTCATTGAACCTTACATTCTAAATGAGTAGTTAACATATTACACATACCTGGCTCGGATCAATATACTGACCCGTTAATACATTGCTTAATAACCGCTAAGTAATAGCGATGCAAATATCCATTCGATATTTACTCCTGTGATTATACAACTTGACAAAAAAAATCATTAGTAGACATTGTCAAAGGGTAATATTTTCACCTTTTGACCCGTTTGGTCTAAGTGATCGTTTGTATTTGCGAGATGATATTTATTATCATCTCGTCTACATGACTCGCTCCTGTTTACACCGTACGGTCATTTTACTTATAACCCATTTCTTGACTCTTTTGACCCATTATGGCTTACGCCATAAGGTGTCTTTCAACAACTAACTGTTGTCATCAACGAGTGACCGAATTACCATTTTACCCTTTTTATTTATGTTGGTTTACCCTGTAAGGTAACCATTCAAAACCAATTATCTATTAGTCATTTCATGACTAAATAATTGTAATAGTCCTTTTTAACCATTAAACATGGTTTATTAGCATTGTCTTTGTTCCGAACCGCACATGTCGTGTCGGAACATCATAATTCAAACATGACTTTCTATTATTCATAACCTATAAAACCAATAGGCATTAAATAAAAGTTGTAAGCTTTACTTACCTTGCATCCTGATTATGCTTTTCTTCATACTTGATTCATTTGACCCGCTTCATTTCCAAGCTTCCACCTAGCTTGTCAAGCGTCAAACTATCATTGTAATTTGCAAGATGGTTAGATTAGTCATAATCATTTACGACTATTCCATCCTACGATTCTTATGTCGAATTTATCATTCAATCATATCATTGGTCAGTTTAACTTTTTAAAGTCAACTGCCTATTAACATAAATAATTACGCGAGGTTGCTCAACTACTCGTTTAATTACTTGGCCAATTATCCGGTAAACATCATTCTTATGCTACCGTTTTTAACCACTTTATTAACCAAGTTCATGTAATCGAATTTCATCAACTTAACACAACTTTAATCATTTTTAACACATAATGATATCATACATCATTCAACATGAATATCATCGATTTTTCATCTTATCATACTAAACTCACTACTTAGCAAGTATGATTTATATACTTAAACACCTAATTTGTTTAAGTATCATCTTATTAATATCACATATGATGATTCTAATCATAATTATATCATCAATTTCATCATATGATTAAAACCCACTTATCCTAGTGTGGTAAATCATATAATCATTCAATTCATAGCATCATATGTATAATTTTCACTTAGGGTTTTGTTCCTAAGCAAGTATACATCACTAATTCAGCCATAACTTCAATAATTCATTAATAATTGTAACACCTCGCAAATTTCGGGTTTAATATTAAAACGACACGTGTCATGTAAGACAAAAACGCGTTGGAAACCCGGATATAATAAAGATGTTTTCGGTAGGATTTAAAGTGGCGTCATGTTAAATTATTACCTCTGAACACCTCAATTATAAATCCCAATACCCGATATATTAAATTACACATCTATGTACCCTCAATTCAGGGAATTATTGCCTTTAAAGGAAAATTCAAATGCCTGATGTGATCCCATGATGAAATGAACGATAAACCGTCATTTACGGGTCTTGTATATGCAATCAAGTGAAACATTGGATAAAGGTAGGGTATGTTCAAGCATATAGACACTTAATAGAGGCCCCATATTGCCAAAATAAGTCCACAAGTCGTATAAAATGGCTGCCCTTTCGAAGCATCAACAAACAACAAAAATCTGCCAAAAGCAGGGCGTCGCGTGGCGCGACGGCCCCTCGCGTCACGCGAGGGGTGCCCAGCGACAGGTTAACTTGCTGTTGGCTGTTATGCGCACTTGTGACCTCCTTGGCCGGTTTCTCTTGCACATGCATGGCCTTTAGACACCCCCTACATGCTAGGGACATGTGTTTATCATTTGTGGTGGATCATAGACCCTTGTGTCAATGCATTGTGGTGGTAAACCCACTATATAAGGACCCTTTCATCCACAACATTTTCCTCACATCAAGTGCAAGCATTTTGAGCATTGGAGGAGCTTACAATCTGATTGAAGGCCTTCCTAGTCATCCATTAATCATCTAGTAAGTCTCTAATCCCTTCTAAATTAATTCTAGTTTAGTTTTTAGCTTAAAAGTCAACATATCGTATTAAACGGTTGACTCCGGGTTTAGTTATCGATAGCTCAGTCGTAACCTGAATTAAAAGTACCGTTAGATAGGTAATTATATGGGTATTAAACCCTTATAAGGGCAAGTACCAATTCCAGACCTAACCAGGTCGTTTGTCGGGTCAAACGTTGACCGAAAAAGTCAACAGAATTACAAAATGCGATTTAATGCACAATTAATGATCCGAAAGGTATGCAACCTGTTTTAACCTTAATATAACTTGGTAATAAGTATAAAAACTTGTCTACGCTTGCCCGACTCGACAAATTTCTGTTTGAACCCGGTTCGGAACCGAAAGGCGTAAAACTTTGACTTTTGCGTTGACTTCGGTTCTGACCCGTTTTAGTTGGATTTAGACATGCCTTAAAGTCTCATTAGGATTGGGTTACATGCTAGTATAAGCCTCTGTACATGTTTCGTTGATTATCCGATGCATGCACACGTTTCCGTTAATCGCTTAAAATGGACCATAACGCCCTTATGACCTTATAACGAGAATTTTGAAAATGTGGAAATACCATAATCTTAGTTACTGATTATTTAGCATGTACGTAAATTTTCACGTCAAGCGGAGGTCTAGATTAGGAGATATGCGCATTAGCGTAAATAATAAGCTTTTTATTAATTAAACGGCGCGATTAGCGCATAGCCTATCTAAACCCGATTTTCGGTACCAAAACTATTACCCGCTGATGTTAAATAATATTTTAGGATTTTTGAAGATTTTTAATTATTTTTAAGCTGGTCTTAAGCTAGGCTTATCGCATTGATTCGGTTAATACCGAATATGCCCTTTTAAGCCATAAAACGAGTTTTACGTATCCGATTGATACCAATCCAATTGCCACTGATTTAAAATAATAAATAGAGTGTTTTGAGCCTGTTTTGCTGATCAGAAAACTCAGAATGGTATTTTAACCCGTACGTCGCTTAAAACGGCTTTATACGCGTATTAAACGCGTAGTTTAGTATTAAAACCATTTTTGCCACGTAAGACTTAATACCATTAGACATAACCTGTTAAGTTAAGATGTTTTTCTGATTTAACCAGACTCGTATCTCAGAAGTATTATAAATCTCTTTTATAACCCTTAAAATGACCAAAATACCCCTACGGGGCGTATTTAGGGATTAAACTCGTTATGGGCATTATGGAAGATATCATAATGATATCACAACATATTTAAAGCGTATTAACTTAGGAAACCTGTTAGCAACCCTTTCGGTTAACCGTTATGCCTTATACGCGTTCGGTTCGGTTTATGTAACTAGTTTGCATAAACTGGCCGAAACGGGTCAAACGATATCATTTTTATCTCAAAATCCAGAATGTGGATAATAAACCCATATTAAACAAGTCCTCAAACTTGTCGGGTCTAAATCACATTCTATCCGGTCTTCGCTTAATCGTGCGTACGAACCGTATCCTTAAAACTAACCGGTCTAAGCTTAAGCTTAATTAAAGATCCGTTAGTATTCTAATAGGTTATATTAAACCTTCGTTCCAGATTAGGAGAACCAGTAAAAGCTATCTGCAGTTTATTCAATTAAGGATTTATACTTGCAAAGGTAAATACTTTTAACTTATTTTCCCTATACGGGCTTGGGTTACGGTACATAGCGTACCGCTTGATCGGGCATCAAATCTTCCACGCTTAGTGGTTAATTGAATAATTTGATCGCCTCGTTTTAAACAGATGTGTTTACTTTACAGCCTTTGGGGGGTTAATGACCATGTCCCGGATATCCTCGGCATTATCTTACGAGATTGCCACGACCTGAGCACGGGGTGTAGGCGTACTCCCGTGTATAACTCACTTGCAGTGGTGTGTCTATTGATCTTTAACCCGGATACGTCCGGGCTACTGAACGCATAAGTAACATGTAAATCGTTAACAAGATTATCATATAAAATAATTCTCCCAAGTTAAACAAAATGTTTATGCCATGTGCATCCAAACCAATTTTCAATCATTTTATAAAATGAGTCAGTTGAATGTATTTACCAGTGTAAACTGACGTATTTTCCCAAAAAGATTAAATGCAGGTACTAGGCGAAATAGGCTGGGAGTCTCCTAAGCATCACTAGAAGTCTCGCAAACTTAAGATGCCGATGTCTGTTGAACCATAAACAATATTTTTATTATTCGATCCTACTGTGGATAAACACCGGATAATTGTGACTTTGTTTACAATAAATAAATTCGGTTGTATCTTATTTAAATTTGCTTCCGCTGTGCATTATTATATTGTGTTGTTTGACTATTACGTTGCCAACCACGTCACGATACTCCCCCACCGGGCCCACCGGTGACACGTGGAAATCGGGGTGTGACAGGTTGGTATCAGAGCCAACTCTGAGTGAATTAAACACTAGCCTTTTGTGTTTAATCTCAGTTACACAATTGCACATATTTAAACTTTCGAGTCTAGACTTATAACATAGGGCAAATTCCACCTTTTCGGGTTTTTGTTTTGTCCTTTAAAATTTTATATTTTGTTATTTGTTATCTCATGCTTTATTGACAGGAATAACAAAATGCCGCCAAGATTTTTGAGAACAAGAGGACGTGGAAAGGGGCCAGTATCCGCCCCCAACGACCATGAAGCTGGACCATCAAATACACAAGCTCCTATCCCCGTCGAGAGTGACGGTACTCGGCGAAACCAGAGAGGTCTCTTTCAACCGGCAAGACGGTCGACTTCGAACAGCTCGACGACTCCCGCCCAGGACTCCTACGGGCCACACTCGGAAAATGAGCCTGGAGACTCGCACCGTTCGCACATACCATTACAGCGATCAATGTCGCACCGCTCTTTTGGAGACCCCACTCCATTCTTCCGAGGCCGGTTTAACCCGGCAGATTATATACAGGAACCAGTGGGTTTTAACCCATTGGGGCCGGAGGACCATTTTTCTGGAGGAAATGATATGGACGAGGAAGACGACCCCGAAGAGCCCGCATCAGGAACTCCCAACCACCCAATCGAGGTCTCGGATAGTTCCATTTATCACGGGCCACCCTATAGTGGTCCAGATAGCTTCCAGGCTATCTTTACTCAGCACGAATGGTACTATACGCCTTCACACCATTCGTCGCCGCTTCAGCAGCAGCAGCCACGCTATTCTTCGCCTCATGAGCAGCAGCAGCATCATCAAGATTCCTCTGGGAATCAACAGTTTGTGGCAGTTACGCCACCACCTCCTCCGCCACCAGTTCAACCGGCGCCTCCGCAGCCGCAAAGACATAGGAGAACCGGAGCCCGGATGTCCACACGAAGAGAAGAGTTTCATTTCAGCTCTCCTCTACAATCAAGTGGCAGAAATTATCAGCCGCTTCCAGAAGATCCACAAATGGGTGGACCATCAAACCCCTTCGCGCAGCAACCGCCACCAATGGGTTTCGATAATCAGATACCAGCATACACGGGTCCTTCGATGTATAACCCGTTTGAGCTACCGACCTACACTAACCCCGGTTACGCTGAAGCCGACCCATACCTGGTAGCTGCTAATTACAACGCTATTAACCCTGATGGACCGTATGGGGGTCCTTGGGGAGTAGGGTACCCAGTCCAGGGGTACCAGATGCCTACACAACCCCCGTTTTACCAACAACCCCCGCCGTCTCTACAAATGTCGCCACCACTGCATCAGGAGATCCTGCAAAGTATTAGAGAGGTGCGACATGAGGCACGGGAAGATCGACGGCGCAACCAGGGAATGTTCAAGACCTTGACGAACCTAATCAAGGGAAAGAGCAAAAAGGATCAGTAAATCCTTTATGTGTATATGTCTACTTTAAAATTAAGTCCCTGCGTGGACATTTGTTGTGTGTATTGACCCTTACGTGGGTCTATCTTTCCATAAACCCCTACGAGGGTAAGTTGTATGTTTAGTCCCTGCGTGGACTTATGTTTGTTTATGTCCCTACGTGGACAATTGTTAGTATGTTAACCCTACGTGGGCATGTCTTCTGTAAGACCCCTGCGTGGGCATGTAGTTATGTTGTAGCTCCTACGTGGGCAAATTTCATGTGTGAAAGACCCGTTTAGGGCGATATGTAATGTTGTTATAAATTATTGGAGTGTTGTTTTATAAATTTCATGTTGCCATTTGTGCATATATAATAATTATAAATGAAATAAATAAATTAAAATCATTCCTTTTAATCTGCCTAAGTAATTATTTAATTAAGAATCTTAAAGTGTGGAACCTAGCCTCGTGTCAAATATAAGACCGGGCCAAAATGGTAATACCGGTTTAAAAGATTCAAATTCTTGTTAACATCTTAAAACATGTTAACACTCCTGGCAGAAGTGATTCGTTAAAAAAATCACATGTCATTTTTTTAAAATGAATAAGGATTCTTTAGAAGTTTCCTAATCCAGTATAATGATCTCTGAATCCTGGATTTACATCATCAATTAAGGTGATCATATTCAACCATACGTGGTAAAATAGCGCCTACGGGCCATGCTCATTTTTATATAAGCCAAAAGACGGTGGTAGCTAGGACTCCCTGTCTAATAAAGGTAATGAACTAGGTTCAAACCTTAAAAGTCTTGATTCTCAGAAATCATAGTATATTAAATTGTCCATGTGACCAAGCCTTATGTGCTAATATATATATTGTTATTGTTATATGTTTAGGATAAATTTAATTGAAATCCTAAATTAATACGATTAATGAGTTAACCAAGTAGGGTCTCTGTTACCATGGTTAACGAGTTACCCTAAAGGGGTAATTCTATAATAAACTTTCAAATAAAATATTGTTCTTGTTTCTGTAACAGTTCAATACGAATGGCAAATTCTAATGAAGTCAATAGCCCTACAGCGGCGCCAAATGAAAACGCCCAGATTACATTGACGGGCGCCGAACTAAAAGCTATCATTGATGGTGCTGTCACTCAAGCCTTGGATAGGCAATATGAAGAATACAGTGGTACCAGGAGTAGGACCCACTCCGTATCACACTCAAAGCCAAGAACACATTCTGAGGCTCATAACAAGCCTCCTCCCAAGAAGAACGGACCAAAGAAAGACGGTGATGACCGTCAGTCCACCAACAATCAAAGTGACCCATCCCAGCACTTGGTACTGCATCAAGGACCCCGTAACAAGGGTTGCACTTACAAATACTTCGTGTCTTGCAAGCCCCGGGATTTTACAGGGGAAAAGGGGGCCGTTGATTGCATGACGTGGCTGGATGAAATGGACACAGTGGTGGACATAAGCGGGTGCGCTGAACGGGATATAGTGAAGTTTGTGTCATAGTCCTTCAAAGGAGAAGCATTGGTCTGGTGGAGATCTCTGATGGAGGCCTCCGGAAAGATCCCGTTGTATAGCATGACGTGGGATCAATTCATTGCCTTGATAAAAGACAATTACTGCCCTCAACACGAGGTGGAAAAGATTGAATATGACTTTCTGTCATTGGTAATGAAGAACCTCGACTGCCAAGCTTACCTGACAAGCTTCAATACGCTGTCCAGGTTGGTTCCCTACCTGGTAACCCCCGAGCCAAAGAGGATCGCTCGTTTTATTGGCGGGTTGGAACCCGAGATCAAGGCCAGTGTTAAAGCTTCTCGGCCAGTTACTTTCAGGTCTGTAACTGACCTTTCCTTATCCCTCACACTTGATGCGGTCCGTCAGAGATCGCTGAGGAATAAGGATACTGAGAAGAGGAAGCGAGAAGATGATGGTTCGCGTAGGTCGAACAAGAAACACCGTGGGAACGGTGATCGAAAGAAGGGATCGGAGTCGAAGAAAGATGGGCATCGTTCTGATGAGAAGCCCACGTGCAAAACTTGCAAGAAAAAGCACTTTGGAAAGTGCAGATTTGGATCAAACTCGAATAACGAGTCAAGGTCTTTTGCTTGTGGTTTGTGCAAATCCAAGGAACACAAAACCTTGGATTGCAAGAAGATGAGAGATGCGACGTGCTATCGTTGCAATGAGAAGGGCCACATAAAGACTAACTGCCCCAAGAATAACAAGAAGCCTGAGGAGGCTAAGAAGACTAACGCCAGAGTCTTCAGGATGGATGCGCAGGAGGCTGTGCAAGATGATAACGTCATAACAGGTACATTCCTTGTAAATGATGTCTTTGCAAGAGTACTTTTTGATTCCGGTGCAGATAAGTCTTTTGTGGATCAGAAGTTTTGTAAATTGTTGAATTTACCTGTCAAAACCCTAAGCGTAAACTATGAGGTAGAGTTAGCAGATGGTACCATAGAAACCGTCTCTACTGTGTTAGATGGATGTACTATATCCATTAAGAACCATTCTTTTCCTCTGTCTCTACTTCCGTTTAAATTAGCTGGTTTTGACATAGTGCTGGGTATGGACTGGTTATCTCATAACCAGGCCCAAATCGTCTGTAAACAGAAACAGGTAGTAATAAAGACTCCGTCTGGTGAGTCACTTACCATTCGGGGAGATACCCAGTACGGACTGCCTGAGCAGGTGACTATGCTCAAGGCTTCCAAGTGTTTGAAGAGGGGATGTGTCATTTACATGGCGCAAGTGATTTTGGAGGAACCTAAACCGAAGTTAGAAGACATCCCTGTCATTTCTGAATACCCAGGAGTGTTTCCTGAAGATCTACCTGGCCTACCACCAGATAGACAAGTCGAATTCAGGATCGATATCATTCCCGGAGCGGCACCAGTTGCCAGAGCACCATACAGATTGGCACCCACCGAAATGAAGGAGTTGCGGACGCAGCTAGATGAACTGCTGGCTAAAGGTTTCATTCGACCTAGTTCATCTCCTTGGGGAGCGCCAATCCTGTTTGTCAAGAAGAAGGATGGATCGATGCGTCTATGCATCGACTATCGCGAGCTTAACAAGGTCACGATCAAGAATAGGTATCCATTGCCCAGAATCGACGATTTGTTCGATCAGCTTCAAGGGGCAAGTTACTTCTCAAAGATTGATTTGAGGTCTGGATACCATCAGTTGAAGGTTAAGGATGAAGACGTTCACAAGACTGCATTTAGGACTCGTTACGGTCACTACGAGTTTCTAGTGATGCCTTTTGGGCTCACCAATGCACCGGCTGCGTTCATGGATCTCATGAATCGCGTTTGCAAGCCGCACTTAGATAAATTCGTCATCGTTTTCATCGACGACATTCTCATTTATTCTAAGAACAAAGCTGACCACGAGAAACATCTTCGATGTATTCTCAAACTTTTGCATAAGGAAAAGCTCTATGCCAAATTCTCCAAATGTGAATTTTGGCTTAGGGAAGTCCAATTTCTTGGACATGTGGTCAGTGAGTGTGGAATCCAGGTGGATCCCGCTAAGGTTGAAGCAGTAATGAACTGGCAAGAGCCAAAGACGCCAACAGAAATCCGTAGCTTCCTAGGGTTGGCAGGATATTACAGGCGCTTCATTGAAAATTTTTCAAGGATTGCTGCACCCCTAACTTCCCTGACCAAGAAGAAAGTAAAGTTCGTTTGGGGTCCTAAGCAGCAAGAGTCCTTCGATGTTTTGAAACAAAAGTTGAGCAACGCTCCTGTGCTTACCTTACCTGAAGGCACTGAAGAATTTGTAGTTTATTGTGATGCATCACACACTGGCATGGGGTGTGTGCTTATGCAAAAAGGCAAGGTTATTGCCTATGCATCACGACAGTTAAAGGTGCATGAAAAGAATTACACCACCCATGACTTGGAGTTGGGTGCCGTTGTGTTCGCACTAAAACTGTGGAGGCATTACCTTTATGGAATCAAGTTTGTGATATTTTCTGATCACAAGAGCCTCCAGCATCTGTTTAACCAGAAAGAATTAAACATGAGGCAACGCCGTTGGATGGAGACTTTGAATGACTATGATTGTGAAATCAAGTACCATCCCGGCAAAGCGAATGTAGTCGCTGATGCCTTGAGCAGAAAGGAAAGGGTTAAACCCATTCGAATTAACGCCAGGCGCATGGAAATAAAGAACAGTTTGATAGAAAGGGTGTTAGCTGCACAGAAGGAAGCTGTGCTGGAAGCTAACTATCCTAATGAAAAGTTAGGAGTAACTGAGGAGCAGTTAACTCTTAGCAAAGACGGAATTTTACGGTTAAACGGACGAATATGGGTTCCAATTTTTGGAGGACTTCGTGACGTCATCCTCCAAGAAGCCCATAGTTCCAAATACTCCGTTCATCCTGGAGCTGATAAGATGTACCAGGATTTAAAGGCAAATTATTGGTGGATAGGCTTGAAAAAGTCTGTAGCCGCCCATGTAGCAAAATGCTTGACATGTGCGCAAGTCAAAGCCGAGCATCAGAAACCGTCAGGTTTGCTACAACAGCCTGAACTTCCTACGTGGAAGTGGGAAATGGTAACTATGGATTTCATTACCAAGTTACCCAAGACAAGGAAAGGAAATGATACAATATGGGTCATAGTTGACAGACTGACTAAGTCAGCTCATTTCTTACCCATCAAGGAGACTTATAGCTCCGATATGTTAGCCCAGTTATATGTGGATAAGATTGTAGCCCTACACGGCATACCTGTAGCTATTATCTCTGACCGAGATACTAGGTACACGTCACATTTTTGGAAAAGCTTCCAGCAATCTTTGGGCACACGTTTGAACTTTAGTACGGCTTACCATCCTCAGACTGACGGTCAGAGTGAGCGTACTATTCAAACGTTGGAAGACATGCTACGCGCATGTGCGATCGATTTGGGAGGTAGCTGGGATAAGAACCTACCATTGATCGAATTCTCCTACAACAATAGCTACCACACCAGCATAAAGGCTGCGCCTTTTGAGGCATTATACGGTAGAAAGTGTAGATCGCCAGTCTGTTGGGCGGAAGTTGGAGAGGTCCAGTTATCAGGACCAGAGATCGTATTCGAAACAACGGACAAGATTGTCCAGATTCGTAACAACCTCCAAGCTGCCCGGAATAGGCAGAAGAGTTACGCGGATCCAAGTCGTAAGGATTTTCACTTTGAAGTAGGTGACAAAGTCCTACTTAAAGTGTCACCATGGAAAGGGGTGATGCGATTTGGTAAGAAAGGCAAACTAAGCCCAAGATACATAGGACCTTTCGAGGTTATCGAACGTGTCGGGTCAGTTGCCTACAAGTTGAACTTACCAGAAGAGCTCAGTGGAATTCACAATGTGTTCCACATTTGCAATCTAAAGAAGTGTTCCGCTGACGATTCGCATGTCATGCCACATACAGATGTGCAAATAGATAAGAGCCTAACGTTTGTAGAAAAACCTTTGTCGATTGAAGATCGACAGGTAAGAAAGCTTCGAAGAAAGCACATACCTTTTGTAAAGGTCAAATGGGATGCCCGAAGAGGTCCCGATTTTACGTGGGAGTTAGAATCCACCATGAAAGAAAAGTACCCTTACTTGTTTCAGTAAATCTCGGGTCGAGATTTATTTTAAGGGGGTGAGGATGTAACACCTCGCAAATTTCGGGTTTAATATTAAAACGACACGTGTCATGTAAGACAAAAACGCGTTGGAAACCCGGATATAATAAAGATGTTTTCGGTAGGATTTAAAGTGGCGTCATGTTAAATTATTACCTCTGAACACCTCAATTATAAATCCCAATACCCGATATATTAAATTACACATCTATGTACCCTCAATTCAGGGAATTATTGCCTTTAAAGGAAAATTCAAATGCCTGATGTGATCCCATGATGAAATGAACGATAAACCGTCATTTACGGGTCTTGTATATGCAATCAAGTGAAACATTGGATAAAGGTAGGGTATGTTCAAGCATATAGACACTTAATAGAGGCCCCATATTGCCAAAATAAGTCCACAAGTCGTATAAAATGGCTGCCCTTTCGAAGCATCAACAAACAACAAAAATCTGCCAAAAGCAGGGCGTCGCGTGGCGCGACGGCCCCTCGCGTCACGCGAGGGGTGCCCAGCGACAGGTTAACTTGCTGTTGGCTGTTATGCGCACTTGTGACCTCCTTGGCCGGTTTCTCTTGCACATGCATGGCCTTTAGACACCCCCTACATGCTAGGGACATGTGTTTATCATTTGTGGTGGATCATAGACCCTTGTGTCAATGCATTGTGGTGGTAAACCCACTATATAAGGACCCTTTCATCCACAACATTTTCCTCACATCAAGTGCAAGCATTTTGAGCATTGGAGGAGCTTACAATCTGATTGAAGGCCTTCCTAGTCATCCATTAATCATCTAGTAAGTCTCTAATCCCTTCTAAATTAATTCTAGTTTAGTTTTTAGCTTAAAAGTCAACATATCGTATTAAACGGTTGACTCCGGGTTTAGTTATCGATAGCTCAGTCGTAACCTGAATTAAAAGTACCGTTAGATAGGTAATTATATGGGTATTAAACCCTTATAAGGGCAAGTACCAATTCCAGACCTAACCAGGTCGTTTGTCGGGTCAAACGTTGACCGAAAAAGTCAATAGAATTACAAAATGCGATTTAATGCACAATTAATGATCCGAAAGGTATGCAACCTGTTTTAACCTTAATATAACTTGGTAATAAGTATAAAAACTTGTCTACGCTTGCCCGACTCGACAAATTTCTGTTTGAACCCGGTTCGGAACCGAAAGGCGTAAAACTTTGACTTTTGCGTTGACTTCGGTTCTGACCCGTTTTAGTTGGATTTAGACATGCCTTAAAGTCTCATTAGGATTGGGTTACATGCTAGTATAAGCCTCTGTACATGTTTCGTTGATTATCCGATGCATGCACACGTTTCCGTTAATCGCTTAAAATGGACCATAACGCCCTTATGACCTTATAACGAGAATTTTGAAAATGTGGAAATACCATAATCTTAGTTACTGATTATTTAGCATGTACGTAAATTTTCACGTCAAGCGGAGGTCTAGATTAGGAGATATGCGCATTAGCGTAAATAATAAGCTTTTTATTAATTAAACGGCGCGATTAGCGCATAGCCTATCTAAACCCGATTTTCGGTACCAAAACTATTACCCGCTGATGTTAAATAATATTTTAGGATTTTTGAAGATTTTTAATTATTTTTAAGCTGGTCTTAAGCTAGGCTTATCGCATTGATTCGGTTAATACCGAATATGCCCTTTTAAGCCATAAAACGAGTTTTACGTATCCGATTGATACCAATCCAATTGCCACTGATTTAAAATAATAAATAGAGTGTTTTGAGCCTGTTTTGCTGATCAGAAAACTCAGAATGGTATTTTAACCCGTACGTCGCTTAAAACGGCTTTATACGCGTATTAAACGCGTAGTTTAGTATTAAAACCATTTTTGCCACGTAAGACTTAATACCATTAGACATAACCTGTTAAGTTAAGATGTTTTTCTGATTTAACCAGACTCGTATCTCAGAAGTATTATAAATCTCTTTTATAACCCTTAAAATGACCAAAATACCCCTACGGGGCGTATTTAGGGATTAAACTCGTTATGGGCATTATGGAAGATATCATAATGATATCACAACATATTTAAAGCGTATTAACTTAGGAAACCTGTTAGCAACCCTTTCGGTTAACCGTTATGCCTTATACGCGTTCGGTTCGGTTTATGTAACTAGTTTGCATAAACTGGCCGAAACGGGTCAAACGATATCATTTTTATCTCAAAATCCAGAATGTGGATAATAAACCCATATTAAACAAGTCCTCAAACTTGTCGGGTCTAAATCACATTCTATCCGGTCTTCGCTTAATCGTGCGTACGAACCGTATCCTTAAAACTAACCGGTCTAAGCTTAAGCTTAATTAAAGATCCGTTAGTATTCTAATAGGTTATATTAAACCTTCGTTCCAGATTAGGAGAACCAGTAAAAGCTATCTGCAGTTTATTTAATTAAGGATTTATACTTGCAAAGGTAAATACTTTTAACTTATTTTCCCTATACGGGCTTGGGTTACGGTACATAGCGTACCGCTTGATCGGGCATCAAATCTTCCACGCTTAGTGGTTAATTGAATAATTTGATCGCCTCGTTTTAAACAGATGTGTTTACTTTACAGCCTTTGGGGGGTTAATGACCATGTCCCGGATATCCTCGGCATTATCTTACGAGATTGCCACGACCTGAGCACGGGGTGTAGGCGTACTCCCGTGTATAACTCACTTGCAGTGGTGTGTCTATTGATCTTTAACCCGGATACGTCCGGGCTACTGAACACATAAGTAACATGTAAATCGTTAACAAGATTATCATATAAAATAATTCTCCCAAGTTAAACAAAATGTTTATGCCATGTGCATCCAAACCAATTTTCAATCATTTTATAAAATGAGTCAGTTGAATGTATTTACCAGTGTAAACTGACGTATTTTCCCAAAAAGATTAAATGCAGGTACTAGGCGAAATAGGCTGGGAGTCTCCTAAGCATCACTAGAAGTCTCGCAAACTTAAGATGCCGATGTCTGTTGAACCATAAACAATATTTTTATTATTCGATCCTACTGTGGATAAACACCGGATAATTGTGACTTTGTTTACAATAAATAAATTCGGTTGTATCTTATTTAAATTTGCTTCCGCTGTGCATTATTATATTGTGTTGTTTGACTATTACGTTGCCAACCACGTCACGATACTCCCCCACCGGGCCCACCGGTGACACGTGGAAATCGGGGTGTGACAATAATTCACGATTATGATGTTTACTCAAATTTCACAACTTCACAAATCATCAAAATTTTACATACCTTATGATCCCCTAGCTTGGGTGATCATTAATTCACGTTCAATTGTGAATTTGAGCTTCATTTGGCCCTTCAATTTGATGATTTGGTTGGAATTAGGTTTAGAGCTCCTGGGGAGCTTCTGGGTTCGAACTGAACACCCAGAACACACACTAAGTGTGTGTTCCAGAACACACACTAAGTGTGTGTTTTGTTTCAACTTTTATTTTTATAACATAACTTTCAAGTTATCCTGATTTGGCCCCTCTTGTTTGGTTAGTTATTAAGTAGGCCACAACCTACTTATTTCTAACAATATTTCCACTTATTAACTAGATTAAACATTCCTAGTTAAATTAGTGGGTTAGGGGAATCTATGACTCAGTTTATTTTAAGTCCCGTTAACTCGGGCCTTTTTATAAACTTTATTTCCTTAAAAGCTTTCTTTCAACTTTTTATTAAATATTAGGTTTAGTTATATAAATCCTAATATTTTCCGGGTTAATTTTACCACTAACGGTACTTTACCTTTCTTTTAATATTAACATGGTTTGATTACCAAACCCGTTTTCGGGGTGGTATAGTTGCCTTGAGCAAGGGCCAAAGATTTACCCTTAGAGGGTGTTTTTAAATCCTTTTGAGGATAAGTTCTATGGATTTGACCCCCCGCCGCCATAATCATTAACCTTGGGAAGGACAGAGGGTATATTGATAGATCTATCAGGTTTGACAACCCACTCTAGTGACCAGTCAAAAAAAGAGGGGATAATATATTTTGAAATTAAATCATGGTGATACGGATATTGTTTTGTGTTGATTATGGGCTCTTGGTATCGAACATATTTGTATTCTAACCTAGCTTACGATGTTACACGTGGGTCTAAGGTTATCATCTCTGTCAAATATGGGATATTTGAGAAATTTAATGAACACATTCCTAATGGGCAACAACTTTTGGCTATTGCTGTTTATTGTAAAATTACTTAGAACTTAGGAGAAGACGCCGACATGTTCATTAGACAAAAATCTGTATTTAATTGTCGACGAGCACCACATGCCCAAGATTTTCTTCTTAGCATCCCTCAAGAGAGGCTTGGTAAACATATGTCGCCGGTGGAGTGTCCTACGTACTATCCTTAAGTATCGCCTCATGATACCCCTATTTCTGGTTGGTGAGATATGTCCTATTTATTGCAAGGCGTGTTTGGACTACTTTGGGGAACATAATGTACATTGTATAGAGCTCTCTGGGCTCAAGTACCGACATGATTTGGTTAAGGACGTCTTTTTTGTACATTTCAGGAGTGCCGAGATATTAGTTAAAAAAGAAGCACCTGTGAATTTTTAAGTGATCTGTTGGAAGGAAGATCAACTATCAGGCCGGCCAGCTGACATCGTGGTTTTTCTATGAGTTGGAAGGAAAAAAACATGTGCGGATTTAATAGGGGTTTCAGCTCTTGTGGGCTTGGGGATTAGTGTTTTTCATGGTGGATCATGCTATGGATTCCAGGAAAGTAACCAAACACGAGTAGGGTTGTTCACGAGCCGAATCGAACCGATCAGACCTTTGATCGTGCTCGGTTCATTTACAAATCGAATCAAACCGAACTGAGCGTTTTTTCAACCAAGCCAAAGTCGAGCGAGTTTCTTTCGATCCGAGTATTTTTTGAACGAACATCGAGCGAGTATCGAGCATCGCAGAACAAACAAGGAAAGTGACGATGGGGGTGCTAGTTATTAGAATAAAGTGTAGTTTTCGTCCTTAATGTTTCGTTCAATAGAACACAGGTACAAATTTAAAAATAGCAAGGAATACAAAACACTCAGAGAGTTCTATCGAGATTAACTAAGCGGGAAAATAAATCGTCGACCGATTAAAACATACCCTTGTTCTATCGAAAATTTGAAATTGAATGAAAAACTGAAGCAAAACCCTGGCGAGTTGGCATCTTGGCGAGTGGCGATGCAGACTTGAGTGTCGATCGATGCTTAACATTTCAGTATTTGAAATTTTGACTTAATTACTCAAATGGACATTTAAGTATTGGACAACAGATTATGGTATTTGACTCTAATTGTAATTACTTAAATAAGCTCTATTTGGATCTTGGATCAAACATTGTTAACGTAGATCTCTAGTCATTTCATTAAAAACGATACATACACACATACATATATATTAAAAAATAAACCGAGCTGAACCGAACTGAGCGGACCTTTGCTCGTGCTCGTTCGTTTACAAACCGAACCCATCTGAACCAAGCGTTTTTTAAATCGAGCTGAATCAAACAAGCAAATTCCGAGCATTTTTCAAGCGATCATCAAACGAACACCGAACAATTAGAACAAACATGAAACACGAGAAATCATGTTTTCACAAGCAAGATGTATTTCTTATTTAAAATGTAAAAAGAAAAGTTGATGAATCAATCATCTTTTTTGAGATATTATATATTATGGGGGTTAGGATCAAATACAAAGGATAAAATAAATAAGAAGTGTAAGAAGGATTATAGTCCATTGATCTTAGATTTGGAGGGTTGAGATTGGTTGTAGGGAAAAGAAGATAATAGAAGGGCATAAAGGGAATCATATATTTATGGATTTTCTCTCTCCACATGCAAGGCACATGCCAATTCCCCCATCGATTTAAAACGTCCATAACTTTTTCATACGACATTTTTTTTCAAAAAAAAAATTCACCATAATAACGAGCGGTTTTTTATCTTTAATATGAGTACCATATTATCATATAAAAATAAAATAAAAATTTTCATTTTTACTGGGTTTTTTGGCATTGTGTTAAAGGTTCAGGTCATTGTGTCTTTTAATTGGGTTTTGATCAGTAGAGTTTTTATACATTGTGTTATTATCAAAACCTATAACACAATGTTAATTTGAGTTCTATCCATTGCGTTTTTATAAAAACCTATAACACGATGAAGATTTTGTTATATCTTGGTTTTCTATAAATTGTGTTATTAGTTCAGGTCATTGTGTTTAATATGTTATTCATTGTGTTTTAATATGTTGTCCATTGTGTTTTAATAATTTTTTCAATTTTTTTATTATCTTGTTCATTGTGTTTTAGTTTGTTATGTATTGTGTTTTAGTTTGTTAGGTATTGTGTTTTTAGTTTGTTTTTCATTGTGTCTTCATCTGCTCTCCATTGTGTCTTTTATCTGCTGTCATTAATTGTGTCTTTTATCTGTTGTCATCAATTGTGTTTTTATTTAGTCTGATTCTTATTGTGTTATATGTTATCGCCATTGTGTTATACGTTATGGTCATTGTGTTTTAGTATGTTGTCCATTGTGTCTTTATCTGTTGTTATTGATTGTGTTTTTAATCTAATTTACATTGTGTTTTACATCATGTCCATTGTGTAATATATTATTCATTGTGTTTTAATATGTTGTCCATTGTGGTTTAATAATTTGTTCAATTTTTTTATTATCTTGTTCATTGTGTTTTTAGTTTGTTTTTCATTGTGTCTTCGTCTGCTCTCCATTGTGTCTTTTATCTGCTGTCATTAATTGTGTCTTTTATCTGTTGTAATCAATTGTGTTTTTATTTAGTCTGATTCTTATTGTGTTATATGTTATCGCCATTGTGTTATACGTTATGGTCATTGTGTTTTAGTATGTTGTCCATTGTGTCTTTATCTGTTGTTATTGATTGTGTTTTTAATCTAATTTACATTGTGTTTTACATCATGTCCATTGTGTAATATGTTATTCATTGTGTTTTAATATGTTGTCCATTGTGGTTTAATAATTTGTTCAATTTTTTTATTATCTTGTTCATTGTGTTTTTAGTTTGTTTTTCATTGTGTCTTCATCTGCTCTCCATTGTGTCTTTTATTTGCTGTCATTAATTGTGTCTTTTATCTGTTGTCATCAATTGTGTTTTTATTTAGTCTGATTCTTATTGTGTTATATGTTATCGCCATTGTGTTATACGTTATGTTCATTGTGTTTTAGTATGTTGTCCATTGTGTCTTTATCTGTTGTTATTGATTGTGTTTTTAATCTAATTTACATTGTGTTTTCCATCATGTCCATTGTGTAATATACAACTGGGTTTTTGAATTTTTTTTGAAAAATATAACAATATGGTACTCATATTAAAGATAAAAAAACGCTCGATTTTATGGTATAATTTTTTTTTTAAAACAAATTATATATAAAAAAGTTACGGACGTTTAAAAGTTAGGGGGGAAATAGCATGTGATTTGCATGCATATTCTCTTTCATCTTGTAGACAAAATTACCCTTTCCATTTAATTCCTCATAGGACATTTGTCACTCTCTGGTGCCTTCTTACCCTTCTTATTTTTAAATCTTTTGTATTATAACTCAACCCTATATTATGGATTATTATTATTATTATATTTTATTTAAAGCTTCAAATACATGTGTACATAAAATGATGCTTCATTTTCATATAAATAAATCACGACCCCGCTATTTAAAATTTCAAGACCCAACCCACCAAGAAAATGAATCCCGATCAACAACCGTCTGACGGGAGCATAAGTAATGACGAACCACCGTCTTTGAGAGCTGTGAGACCCTTGGAAATTTCTCAAATTTCCGGTGGCATCGATGACCATGCAGATGATGAAGAAGTACCACTGTCAACTCGGGATGTGAGACCGCTAAATACTTCTCAAGTCGCCGGCATTGTCGGCGAGTACGATGCTTCTGCTCAACCACTGTCTACTGGAGCTGTGAGGCCGTTAGAGAATTCACAAGTTTCCGGTGCAGGCGATCAGTACCATTACGCTTCTTCTCAACCACCGTCTATTGGAACTGTTAGGCCGTTAGATGAAAATCTGATTTCTGATTCAGATGAAGTAGCTGCTGCTGCTGCTGCTGTTGCTACGGTAGCACCTAAGTTCAAGTTAAGGAGCTTCCACCCGAATATATTCCAGAGAGATAACAATGAGTACTGAATGTGAATGTCTTGTAACTTTACGATTTCATATTTGTATTCATCTTGAATAATTGAAACGCCACTTGTGTTCCTGAAAATGTACACCTCTGATCCGGTCACTTTTTAGATCGTTGAATCAAGCACAAATGGAAGGTGTGATATTCCATTCAATTCTGCCAAAAAAAAAGACATCGTCATGTAGAAGCACAAATAATAATAATAATAATAATAATAATAATAATAATAATAATAATAATAATAATAATAATAATAATAATAATAATAATAATAATAATAATAATAATAATAATAATAACAATAATAATAAGAGTTAATTACTGTTTTCGTCTATGTGGTTTGTCAAAAATCACTATTTCAGTCCATTAGTTTAAAAATTGCGATTTCAGTCCATGTGGTTTCACTTTCGTAACCATTTCAGTTCACCTCGTATCCATTTCAGTCCGTGTACTAACAAAATAAATGGATTGAAATGGTTACAAAAGTGAAACCAAAGGGACTGAAATTGGTTACGAAAGTGACACCACAGGGACTGAAATCGCAAATTTTAAACTAATGGACTGAAATAGTGATTTTTGACAAACCATAGGAACGAAAACAATAATAATAATAATAATAATAATAATAATAATAATAATAATAACGAGTAAATTACGTTTTTGGCCCCTGTGGTTATATCATTTTTAATATATTAGCCCAAAATAAGAATTTTTAACATATTTGCCCCTATGGTCTCTATAACTAACCATTTTGGCCCCTAAGTCTAGAGATCATGGGGGCCAAAATGGTTAGTTATAGAGACCATGGAGGCCAAAATGGTTAGACTTAGGGGCCAAAATGGTTAGTTATAGAGACCATGGGGGCAGATATGTTAAAAATTCTTATTTTGGGCTAATATAGTAAAAGTGATATAACCACGTGGCTAAAAACGTAATTTACACTCTAATAAACAAGAAAGAAAAGAAAGAGGAAAAGTATACCTAATTCTTGTCGGCCATAATTGCAACAAAGGACCACCATTTGAAAATGACTTACTTTAATTACAACAAACTAAAAAAGGAGCACCACCCAAAAATCATTTAGTTTTTCTTTTCTTTTGAAAAAGGGCGATTTATTAGAAATATTGCTCAAGCAAGTTGCTCAAGTGGTACAATGCAATAAAGAAAAAAGAAAAAGATACATGTGTAGCCAAGTCAATCAAACACAAAGGGTAAGCCATACACAAAAAAGGTGCAACTATATTTGTCACCATATCACCTTAAAATTTCACAAGTTCTTCCACTCTAGGTGCAGTTTCTTAGCTCTTAAGTTAATCCATAAGAATGATAGTGCCTTGATCTCTCCAATTAACTTTTGTATTTGTTTAGGCCTGCTGTGAAAAATCAAATCATTACGCGTCCTCCGTAACGAACAACACACGGTTGCTATAATCGTGTAAAACGCCTTCTTTTTATTATCTCAAAGCTACAGATTTTGTGCGAATTCAAGCAGTTCCACCACGCTAAGTAGGGGTATTTTAGTCCATAATGATATCGTCACCCATATCTGTTGCGCATATTGACACGTCACAAGTAGCTGGTCTGCAGATTCCTGTACCAGATTGCATAGAACACATGACAGTGTTGGTAATGTAACATTTCGTCTTGCAAGTGCCTCCATTGTTGGTATTCGGTTTAGAACGACCCGCCACATAAAGCAGTTGACTTTCATTGGGATCCAACTTAACCATTTTAACGCCTTCTTTTCTGGAATCACTTGCATTTTATCCAGCTCGTCTCGCACGTATCCCACCCTATATAATTCAGCTGCGTCGCCTGAATACCACATCCATTCATCGGAGTTTGGCCCAATATTTTGACTATCTAGTAGCCGTATACAATCACCCCATTCCGAGATTACCCCTGGATCTCCTAAATTGTTTGTGCTGCCCTAGACCCAAGCAATGTTACCAATTATGAGGTTATATCTTTGCAGCACGTTGCAGTGTTTATCTGACTCCAAAGAAAAGAGATTAGGGAACCGTGCCCGTAGAGTGGTATCCCTAATCCATTTATCCAACCAAAAATAAGTGTTGTTACCACATCCAATCTTCAGTTTTAGCCTGTTTTGAACATCAATTTGTTGATTGCCCAATGCCCACCCCATGTGTACTATGTTTTTCCATACTCCCCCTATTGAGTTCTTGAGTGGTATAGATGATACTCCCCTTATTCCTTCATGTATAGCCTTAATGACTTGTGACCAAAGTTGGGATGATTCGTTTTTAAAACGAACACACCATTTCACCATAAGTGCCTTATTTGTTGCCGTTAAACTATCGATACCAAAACCCCCTTGTTCTAACGGAGCGACCACTTCGAACCACGACACCCAACTTATCTTATTGTTTTCAAGACACCCTCCCCAAAAGATTTTTCTTCTTATTCTATCCAATCTTTTCAATACCTCCACGGGTACGTTAAATAAGGAGAAGTAGTAGGTTGGTAAATTGCCTAGCACCACCTTTATTAAAGTCACCCTGCCCCCAAAAGAGAGTGTCCTTGCTTTCCATAGTGAGAGTTGATTTTCGAATCTCTCGACTATCGAACTTCCAATTTTTAACAACCCCCATGTTTGGCCCAATCGGTAGTCCAAGATAGGTAAAAGGGAAAGAACCCGTTTTACAATCAAGGATGGAAGCCATATGTGCTAATTCCACATTATCTACACCCACATCATAAAGTTGACTTTTGAGATATTTACCTTGAGACCCAATGACAAGTGAAAACATCTCAACATTCTTGCTAGATTATGAAAGTTCGACTCGGTCCATTCGCCCACAAAAAGGACGTCCTTCGCATAAAGAAGTTGAGAGATTGTCGGACCTGTAACCGATACCTTTACGCCCTTGTAGATTCCCGAATCTAAAGCACTCCATGTAGCTACATGAAGAGCTTCCATAGCTATGCTGAAAAGTAGAGGAGACAATAGGTCACCTTGGCGCACCCCCCGCCCCTTTGAACATTGAATTCCAAAGTTGGTGATCCATTGACTAGTATGGACATTCTTGCCGAAGATAAAATCCATTACCCATTTTTGCCATAAAGCCGGGAAGCCTATTTGGGAAAGCACCGAGTCCAAGAAACCCCAATTTATTGAGTCAAATTTCTTTTCAAAGTCAACCTTAAAAAGCATTGCTTATCTTTTTTATTTCTTTGCCCACGAGACAATCTCATTAACAATCAAAGGACCCTCCAAAATACTACGCCCTTCAATATACGCGGTTTGCACATAACTAACCACCGACCCAATCACCCTTTTTAGTCGAGTGACTAGTGTTTTGGTCAAAAATTACCGAAGTAATTAAGTGATCAAATTAGTTTAGTGAGGTAGTGTGCTAGAAGTAAATGTCAAAAATATGTTAATTAAATTACTTGCAAAAGCAGTTTAAGGATACGGCTCGGGATATTGAGCTGTATCGATGATCAAACAATGAGCAATTAATGAGCAAAAAGTAAAGGAAGTGACACGAGATGTACGAGGAAAGCCCTTGATCAATCTAGATCGCCGGCATAAAACCTCGGGAGCTGACAATCGCAGCTGCCTTGTTCTTCAATTGCTTCAAAAGTCAGGATACAGTGTAGGATGTGGTACGGATCGACTAAGTGTTACAACGAAAATGAAATACAAGTGTGGTGTTTGCTATCAGCTAGAGAGTGATTGTGTTCGAGAGCGTAAGTGTGAAATGATGTGTGTTCTAAGCTGATCCGACCTCATCTATTTATAGTAAAGATAAAATAACTAACTACCCTAAACTCGCGGGATTCACCGAATATTCCTTCTTGGAACGTTGCAGACCTGGTCTTTCGGGCTCAACGTCTCTTTCTCAACAAATTCGTCCGAGTCTTGAGGAGAAGAAGTCCTTGTGACCGTTAGCAAGCCTCTGCCCTTAACCTGCACGTGGTTAATTCAACAAGCTTCAGGATATCGCCCAAGATATCAGCAATATCCTCTTCCAGCATCCTGATTACAAATAAACAAACAAAGGCAGGATATTGGTCAGGATACATATGTTAAAAAAATGACCCCTAACAACTAGTATTTTAGAGATAACTTTAGAAATGCAACCGATTAAATTAATGGGCCGAAAATTATTGATGAGTTGTGGATTGGATATTTTAGGAACAAGTGTGATGAAGCTAGAGTTACAACCCCGGTTGAGTTTACCATGCACATAGAAATAGTCAAGTAGGGAGTAGAAGTCGGCTTCAAAAGCGACCCAAAAAGTTTTTAGAAATTCGAAACTAAAACCATAAGGGCCCGGTGCCTTTTCGTTCCCACAACTCCAAACCGCCTCCTTTATTTCCGCTTTTGTGAATCTCTTTACAAGCATAGCCAATTGCGACGGGGATATTACCTTGAAGCCATTGTTGATGAAAAGCGGTCTATCATGAGTATTCTCCCTAAATGTTGCTTCAAAATAGTCTGTGATTTATGTTTTTAGTGCATCTGGTTGTGATACCCACACGTCATTGAAGATCAATCCATTGATACGGTTGATTTTTTTATGACCCTTGATTATACCATGAAAAAGAGATGAGTTTTCGTCCGCATCTACCACCCATTTTAGTTTCGCCCTTTGCTTAAGATTATCCATCCTACTATCATCACTTTCATTGATAGTTTTCAACCATATCTTCCTTTCCTTAACCTCCACATCGGACAACACCACTGTTTCCGCCTTTAAGTCAAGGTCTTCACTTTCTTCGTAAGTTCTTGCAATAAACCATTATTTTTCTTAAAAACCTCTATACACCATGGTTTGATAGCCGCCTTGATTGCTTGAAGTCTTTTAGCCAACAATTTATCCGGTGGATGAAAAGGACTTACACTTTGGTAAGCCAAATGAACAATGTTTTCCAGGCCATCCTCCTTTAAACACGAGTTAAAGAATATAAAAGGAGGTTTGCCAAAGTACACATCTAAGCAGAGAAGTAATAGTGGTCTGTGATCGGACCGGTATATAGGCAGACCGATGAATTTGACAGATTGCCATTTAGATAGGAACGAGTGACAAACAAGCCCCTTATCTATTTTGCTAAAATTCTGCCCATCATCCTTCATGTTAGGGGAGGATTTTCTAACAATTAGTGATCCTTATTTGTTATCCTAACTAGTGATCCTTACTTCTGTGACAGGTGGTGATCCTCAGAAGGGCTTTAGGATCAGGATCATGGATCACTTCAAGGATCCTCATACTGACGATTGTTTACTTATGTTTTATAACATCTCGCAGGTATAACAAGCTTGACCAGGTCTTAGCGGCATTCTTGGAGAATATTCCCGAAGTATTCTGCACGTGCTAGATCAAAACTAGGCATTATGGAGAACGTGGAGGCTTGGCCCGAAAGTCGGAGAGTTTGTTAACTAGATATTTTTCTTATTTTAAAGGGGTAACGAGCTAGTTAGTGACACTTAGTCATTTTTGGCAGTTTCACACACTCGCAAACACGCTCATACAAGCTCTCGTTCGAACACTTAGCAATTACTTACACTTTTTACACATTTCACCGTAGTGATCCTTGTACCTAGCTCGTTACTATCCGAAGTTGTAAACGTTTATTGATTTATTTGAGCTTGGTGATCGGTAGTTTCCATCACCCGGGGTTTTTTGTGCCGGAGATCAACTCTTGATCAAGGGCTTTTTCCCCGTATAAATCCTTGTGTTGTTTGTGCATTCTACATTGAAGTGATCCTCATTGTCGTTACACATTTTAAGCATCATTCCCCTAAACAAAGAGTTTGGTTGCAATATCATCATCAGATTTTCTGACCAAAACAGTTTGGCGCCCACCGTGGGGCAATTGGTGCTTCGTCCTTAAGAAAATACGCATTTCTGTGCTTAATTCGGCTCACTACAACCAAGCGGATGGCTTCCTCATCGAAGAATGCTTCAAACTTGATGCCCTCATTCACTTCCTCACAAGGCGTTCCTCCTTTGCCTCCACCACCTTCTGGATCCCAGAAGAATACAGAAAATGCTGCGAAGAAACCGACTCCCATTTTCTCAAAACCACCTACTTCTTCTGTTTCAACTAATCCTACTACTAATGATCTCTATACCTTGATTTTGCAGATGAGGAATCATGCACAAGAGCAGGATAAGACCAACGAAAGGATCCTCCGGGAGATTGATGAAATTAAGAAACAGAAGAAAACGGCAGAGGATCATTCCCCACTGATGCCCAGATCTTTGAATTTCGACACTCCGGTGGTTACTTCTCAGCCGTCAGTGGTTCCAAACATTCAATATGCAGGTGGACCAAAGGGAGTGCACTACGGAACAACAGCTATGACCCAGGCACTAGGTTCATATTTCCAGCCAGCAGGATCCTATCCCCAGCATATGGGATCCCTCACGAGTACAGGAGGATATTCAGGAATGCAGCAGGTTCAAGGATCCTCCTTCGTTCCAGGATCATCCCAGGTTCAAGGATCCTCCTTCGTTCCAGGATCATCCCAGGTTCAAGGATCCTCCTTCGTTCCAGGATCATCCCAGGTTCAAGGATCCTCCTTCGTTCCAGGATCATCCCAGGTTCAAGGATCCTCCTTCGTTCCAGGATCATCCCAGGTTCAAGGATCCTCCTTCGTTCCAGGATCATCCCAGGTTCAAGGATCCTCCTTTGTTCCAGGATCATCCCAGTTTCAGGGATCCTTCCAGATGCCAGGATCCTTGAGGAGTTTGCAAACAGGAAGTTCAGATGTCCATCAAGGAGATTTTATTCCAATGCAGACCAATGCCTCTGCTGGCCCCTCGATCATTCCAGAATCTCAACAATATGGATTAACCTCCATATTTCCTAACTTGAATCCAATGGGAGGTAACACTTTTAATAATTCTCATACTATTAACCATGGTTTTATGCAGGATCCAGGTATCAATCATGCCATGGCCAGAGAATTGCAAAAGCTAAAGGATATGATCTCGAGTGTTCCGGGAGTAGTCAAACCTATTCCAGAGATTGCAGATGGGAGCCACAAGATATCTCGCTTTGCACCACCAATCTGTGATGCTGAGATACCCAAGAGGTTCCATGTGCCTACAATGAAACTGTATGATGGTTCGACGGATCCTGAAGAACACATAGCACAATACAGGGAGAGGATGGAGATCAATCCAATCCCAGAAAAGTTAAAGGAAGCATGCCTATGCAAAGGATTCGGATCCACTCTTACTGGATCAGCTCTCAAATGGCTGCTAAGTCTTCCTCCCTATTCTATTACCTCATTTGCAAACCTAGTTAACTTGTTTAATACTCAGTTTTCCTGTAGTAGAAAATTTGAACGACTAACTAGTGATTTATATAGGATAACCCAGGGTCATAATGAATCATTAAGGGATTACATTACCAAATTTAGTAAAGAATCCTTAGACATTCCCAACTTAGATATAGCCACGGCTGTTGAGGCCTTCAAAATGGGATTACTTAGGGATTCCTTATTTTATGATGATCTTGTTATGACACCGTGCAGGAACCTAGATGAGGTAAGAACCCGGGCCCTCAGGTTCATCCGGCTAGAGGATGATAAGAGGATTCAGGAGAGGATAACAGGATCCTCAAAGCAGGATAAGCAAGGATCCTCATTCAGAAACAACAAGTTCAGATCCTACAACAAATCTGATAATCAGAACGTGCATTCTATTGATCAAGAAGAGGATGATGAGGATTATCCTCCAATTTCTGAATATTGCTTTAGTGTTGATAACAATGAACTAATCCTTGCCATGCAGAACCTAGGTGATAAAGCTAGATGGCCAAGAAAGAATGACAGGCCAGCTGCAACTAAGGATAAATCAAAGTGGTGTGCATATCATGAAGATTTTGGGCACCTAACAGAAGAATGCATTGCATTAAGAAAGGAAATTGGATACTTGCTGAGCAAAGGGCATCTAAAAGAGTTGTTGGGAAGAAAAAAGTCAAGGACTCAGGATCCTGAAAGGATCCCTGAGAAGGCTCCAGCCCCTCCAGCAGACGCACAAGTGATAAACTTTATCTCTGGGGGATCCGACATTTGTGGCACATCCTTCTCAGCAGCTAAGAGGCATGCGAAGGAAACTAAAATGGATAACGGAGAAAGGCCAGTTCGAACATCGAGTGTCTCCGAAGGAAAAGTCATAACCTTTGATCAAGAGGATCGTATTGATATCCAGGATCCTCATCACGACGGTTTAGTTATTACTCTTTTTATATCTAACTATTTTGTCCGCAGGATCCTAATAGACGGAGGAAGTTCAGTGAACATTATCCAGCTTGATGTTCTAAAGAAGATGGGTATCCCTGAATCAGAGATCATACCAAGATCCTCCGTGCTCGTGGGATTTAGTGGCGAGACCAAGAACACCCTGGGGGACATTAAACTCCCAATATATATTGAAGGCTTACACTCTTATCAAAAGTTTTGTGTTATTGACTGTTTATCTTGTTGTAATGTTATCCTTGGCAGGCCCTGGATACACGATATGAAAGCAGTCCCATCTACTTATCATCAATGTGTGAAGCTCCCTAATCCTTGGGGAATAGTAAAGATTGATAGCGATCAGCAGGAAGCTAAGGATTGCTACACTTCATCGATGAAATCAGCTTCGAAGTCAAGGGAGCAATAGCAATCAAGGTATCCTCCAAGGAGTGTCTTGGAGGCCAGAGAGCAGGATGTGGTAGAAATCCTCATGGATCCTGATGATCCTGAATCCAAAATCTATATCGGGTCAGGGATCCTTGGCGAAATGAAAGAAGACCTCATATCCTTCCTCAAAAGGAGAAAGACTACCTTTGCATGGAAACACGAAGACATGACTGGCATATCCAAGGATGTTATCACTCATAAGCTCGGCATCGACAGATCTTTCAAACCAATCCATCAAAGAAGAAGGAAGTTTGCACCAGAAAGGAATGCCATTATCCAGGAAGAGGTAGAAAAATTGCTCCGGGCAGGTATGATTAGAGAGGTCAAGTATCCAAGATGGCTGGCCAATGTGGTTGTTGTTCAAAAGAAAAACGGAAAGTGGAGGGTATGTGTCGATTTTACCGATTTAAATAAGGCATGTCCCAAGGATCCTTTCCCTTTACCCCACATTGACTCCATGGTGGATGCAACTGCGGGTCATGAACTGTTAACTTTTATGGATGCTTCATCTGGATTTCAACAAATCCAAATGGAACCATCCGACCAAGAGGATACAGCCTTCATGACTCCAACTGGTATATATTGCTATATTGTTATGCCGTTTGGATTGAGAAATGCAGGTGCAACGTACCAAAGGCTGGTGAATATGATGTTCAAGGATCAGATTGGACAAACTATGGAGGTTTACATAGATGATATGGTGGTGAAATCCTTAAAAGCTGAGGATCACCTACGAGACTTGGAGGAAGCATTTGATATCCTTGACAAATATAATATGAAGCTTAATCCTTCAAAATGTCATTTTGGTGTTAAAGCAGGTAAATTCTTAGGATACATGGTGACTAAGAGAGGGATCGAAGCTAGCCCGGAACAAATCAAAGCAATAGTGAACATCAAATCTCCGGCCAATGCTAAGGATGTTCAAAGGTTAACAGGAAGGATAGCAGCCTTGAACAGATTCATATCCAAGTCCTCCGAGAAATGTAAAGAATTCTATGATATCCTAAGGAAGAACAAGAAATTTGAGTGGACGGAGAAGCATGAAAATGCTCTAAAAGCCCTCAAAGATTACCTATCCTCGGCCCCGGCTTTAATGAAACCAGAAAAAGGTGAAGTGTTATCCTTGTATCTCGCAGTATCCTCAAAAGCAGTAAGTGCGGTCCTTGTTAAGGATCATCAAGGTACACAACATCCCGTTTATTATGTAAGTAAAAGTTTACTTGATGCCGAATCCAGGTACTCACACCTTGAAAAACTTATCCTTGCATTAATAATGGCATCTACCAAGTTAAGACATTATTTTGAAACTCATGTTATCATTGTTAAAACTAATTTTCCAATTAAGAATGTCCTCAGGAAACCAGAGATGTCCGGAAGGATGGCTAAGTGGGCAGTAAAGCTGAGTGCCTATGATATGAGATATGAGCCTAGGACAGCTATCAAATCCCAAGCATTAGCTGACTTTGTGGCTGATTTCAGTAGTGATCTACAAGAAGAAGCTGAGCTAGAAGTCCAGCAGCTAGAAGAGACCAAGGATCCTTGGATACTCCACACTGATGGATCCTCAAATGTCAAAGGCACAGGGCTTGGAATACTACTAAAATCGCCACAGGGGGACATAATACCCCATTCTATAGCTTGTGAGTTCCAAACCACTAATAATGAGGCTGAATATGAAGCCTTAATTGCTGGTTTGCAAATTGCAAAGCATATGGGGATCAGGTATCTTGAGGTACACGTAGATTCTTTGTTAATTACAAATCACTTTAATGGATCATATGCTGTTAAAGGTGAAAAACTAACCAAATATTTGGAGATAGTCAAAAGTTTGGCACTCTCTTTTGTTTCCTTTAGTTTGTCACAGGTACCAAGGGAAGAAAATACAGAAGCTGATGCATTGGCTAACTTAGGATCATCTTTGAAGATCCCAGAGGATATCAAGATTCCTATTATCCATATCCTGACCCCGGCTATCGAGGATCACCAGACTATGGAGATAGGAGATGATTCTGCAGTTATCCCTAGTGAGGATATTCAATCCTATTCAGGATCCAGATCATGGATCTCACCAATTATGAGATACTTACAACATGGAGAGATTCCTACAGGAGAAAACCCTAGGGCTTTCAAATCTAAGGTATCTCAATTCACAATTATGAATAATATGTTGTATAGACGATCTCTTGCAGGACCATACTTGAGATGCATTGAGGATCCTGAAGTTCAGGAGGTTCTAAAAGACTTCCATGAAGGAGATTGTGGAAACCACACTGGGGGCAGGGCTTTATTTTCAAGGATCCTGAGGACAGGATATTATTGGCCAACCATGAAGAAAGATGCTGTGGAGTATGCCAGAAGATGTGATCCTTTCCAGGGACACAGCAATATCCTTCATCAGCCAGCCGAATTATTGCATCCTATATCCTCCTCTTGGCCATTTATGAGATGGGGTATGGACATAGTTGGCAAGCTCCCTAAGGCACCTGGTGGAAAAGTATTCATGCTAGCTATGACTGATTACTTCTCCAAGTGGATAGAGGCTGAAGCTTTTGCCCAAGTTAGAGAAAAGGAAGTTATATCCTTCATTAAAAGAAATATTATAACTAGATTTGGAATTCCTTCTGAGATTATATGTGATAATGGTTCCCAATTTATTGGGGGCAGAACCACTAATTTTTGTGACAGCTGGGGGATTAAGATGATAACATCAACACCAGTCCACCCACAAGCTAATGGTCAAGCAGAATCATCCAACAAGATCATCATCAACAACTTGAAGAAGAAGCTTGGATCCAAGAAAGGAAAATGGGCAGAAGAGCTACCCTATGTGCTCTGGGCTGACAGGACAACCCCTAAGAATGCTACTGGTCAAACACCATTCTCTTTGGTGTTTGGGGCAGAATCAGTGATCCCAACAGAAATGGTGGTTCCTACTGCTAGAACAAGTACCCGTGATCCTGAGGAAAATGATGAAAACTTGGCTCAAGACCTGGATACTATTGAAGAAATCAGGGATATGGCTAGGATCAGGATGGCCAGTTATCAACAAAAAATGGCTGGTGCTTACAATAAAAATGTCAGGATCAGGAGGTTTCAAGTTGGAGATATGGTGTTAAGGAAAGCATTTCAGAATACCACCAATCCTGCTGATGGAAAATTGGCTCCAAAATGGGAAGGCCCTTATTTGATTGAAGCTGAAGCAGGAAAGGGGGCATATAGATTGCTAACCATGGAAGGTGAATTGCTACCAAGAGCTTGGAATGCTGTCCACTTGAAGAAATATTTCATGTAAGCAGGATCCTTATGCTATAGATGATCCTCATCGAAGAGATATCCTTAAAGGATCCTCAAAGTATCGGTGATCCTTACTCAGGTAATATCCTAATCTTGAACTATTTCATTTCTTAATTTTTTCATCTAAGGATAAGGATCATGTATCCTTTATCCATCTCTCACGTGAGTTCAAGTTTTGAAAGCTCAGGTATCTTCAGCACAACATTGGTTATCCACAGAAGCAATCCGTCCTTTGGGTTTAACCCCAGTTATTTGGGCTTGTCCCCAGATTCCGCCTGCAGCGCACGATGATCCTGGTATAGTTCAAGGCTTTGGGACCAGTACTCATTATAGGGGCTGATAATTCCATTGTTCTGGCTATGCTTAGGATCCTACGTATAATGGTAGACGTACCATACATCCGGTCATAAGGTTTCTAACGTTTTCACGTTAGCTAAGGTTTCTAACGTTTTCACGTTAGCTAAGGTTTTGGCATCTTCATGTCACTAAGTTTGGATAGTCGCCAGTTAGGGCCATACTCCAGTTTACATACGATCCTTGGGCTTGTCCCCAGTTATCCTTGGGCTTGTCCCCAGTTATCCTTGGGCTTGTCCCCAGTTATCCTTGGGCTTGTCCCCAGTTGCTAACTCTTTTCTTATATCGGCTTAGTCCCAGGCTATGCTCTATTTCAGGTCCTTGAAGATAGGCAGCTAGGGATCCTTGATCCTTATTTCACTCTAAGGTTTATCTTATAGTTATCCTTATTATGGTTAGGATTCTAACTTGGATCCTCAGGTATGATCCTTAACTTTTTTGGTTTTATTCATTATATCCTTGATCCTTATTTCACCCTATGCTTGACAACTGAACTTGTGTTTATTAAACTATACCATTTTTAAAACTTATCGGTTATGAGATATGTGATCCTTGTTCATATCTTAAACTTTTTGGATATCTTTTCTAATTTTTCAAGGCTTGATAAGTATAAACAAATTGAACATTATAACAGTTGGAAAATAACATACTAAAAAGGATAACAACACAAGATAAGCGACAAAAGGTTAAGTTTTTATTTATTAACATAAGACTAACCCTTTAAAGGTTGTCAAAATTACCTACCCGAGCTTCTACCAGCAAAACGTGGCCCGTCCGCTGGGGTAGGTAAAGGGTGTCCATGATAATGAGTTCAAAAGTAGTGCAGGAGTATAAAGGTAGCAGGATCACAATGGCTTCATCCCCCAAACAGAGGATCCCTCCACCAATTGCAATCCTGCCTATTGTCCAAAGGATCATACATGATCCTTAATCCTAAAAACCTATTGTTCAAAGTACAACCCATGAAATTGTCTTAAACATCACAACCACAAGAAACAACCACCAAACTAAAAAATTGGGCTCCGGCCTTAGCACATATATCCATCATCGCCCAATTGTGCAGCCTACATCTTTGCTGCATCCTCTTCTCCTCCAGCTGCGGTATCCTTCACCTGATCCTTCCCACTGCCACTTGCTTCAATCGCCAAGACTTCAGTAGCCTCCTCTTCCTCATCCTCAAGCTCAGCCAACCTTTCCTTCCAACCCTCAATATCCCAGCTGTTCTTATCAAAGCTAGGATCTTGAGCTTCTTGGGCCATCTTCAACTTGGTCTGATACATTGTGTTGGCAGCAGAGAGCTTGGCATTTTCGATGAGGTCATGCTTTTCATAATCAAAGTTAACCAACACCTTGGCCATTGCCTGCTTGGTATCCTGGAGTTCTTTCCGAGCATCAGCAAGTGCAAGATCTTTGAGCACGGCAACCTGTTGAAGATCAGCTATTTTCTTGTCCAGCTCCTCAATATTACCCACGTAGTCCTCGATCTCAGCAAATTTCTGCAAAAAGAGGATAAGGCAGTTCAAGGTCAAGTGATCCTTATAAGAGCAGGATACCTAGGCAAAGTTAAGGATCCTTACTTCATTGAAGTACTCAAGGAATTGGTGGCGGATCAGTGGCAGCCCTTGAAGATCCTCAGCATCAGAAATTTTCCTCTTCTTGACACCCTTTCCTTTAGTGGGTGCCTTTGGAATGGAAATGCTGGGACTGTTGGTGGATCTCTTCCTCCTGGGTCGTACGAGATCAAGGTCAGCTGTGTTGAATTGGGAAACAGGCTTGACAGGTTTTCCAGCGCCTACACATTCAAAGCAAGATGAGTATCCTTATCCTATTTCAATTTATCTATTTATTTTAATATTTAAACTATGCAAAAGACAGGATACTTACTCGACATGGTAATGGAACCTGAGGATACTTCTTGTGAGTCTTGGGTGTCTATCTTGAATGTCCTTGTTTCAGGATCAAGCTTCCAAAAAGCAGCTAGCTTATCCTTGGTTTCAGGTGATGTGCGGATACGTGAAATGGTGATAGCTGCAAAACAAGAAAGCAAAAATATAAGTTATCCTTGCAATCAAAGAAAGTTCCTGGTGATCCTTATCAGGATCCTCCATCCTACCATGGGTAGCCCAATTTTTAGGAAGATCCTTTCCATCCTGGATAGAATCTCTCTTGACAAAGAAAAAGCGACGTTTCCAGTCTTTGTCATTCTTGGTGACTTTCAGAAGAGGATGATCTGCACCGGGTTTTCGCTTAAGCAAATAACGATGGGAACCAAAGGTAGTAAGATCATACAGCTCCGCTAATTCTGACATGCCCAAAGCAATGCCTTCCTGTTCGATGATCCTCTCCAGGGTATACAAGACCCTCCAAATCATCGGCATGGCTTGGATATAAGAGATGCCGGTAAGGGAAAAGAAGGATTGAGTAAACTCTGGGAAAGGATAGGTGTATCCTATGGTGAATGGAGTGGCTGGAAATGCAACCCATGTTTCTGAAACATAGTCGCTAAGGGTAGTAGGATCAAAGGGTCTGATAAAGGCATTCGCCGGAAAACAGCAACGGATTTTGTCTATCTGTGCCTCGTCAAAACAGCACTTTTCATTCGCGGAGTCCTTGATGATTTTCTGACTTTCCAAAGGGCTATCTTTCTTGTGTTCTTTGCCCGGAGAACTTCGGAGCAACATATTTGATGGAAAGATGAAAACAGAGCAAGAGAGGGAAAAGGATAGAGAGAGAGAATACCTGAACGTCTTCGGAATGTGGATTATAAAGGGAGTTTCTCTGAAAATTTAAATGCATTTGATCCTATCTATATCTCTATTTATAATCATGATCTTGCAGGTTGTCACTTCCGTGACATCATCATCGCAACGGCTAGTTCAAAATTAACGGCTATATATCCGTTAGTTTGTTACGGATAAGATCGAGAAAACATAACTCGCTAATTTTACAATTTCACTCCTTATATTTTGGGGGCAATTGTTAGGGGAGGATTTTCTAACAATTAGTGATCCTTATTTGTTATCCTAACTAGTGATCCTTACTTCTGTGACAGGTGGTGATCCTCATAAGGGCTTTAGGATCAGGATCATGGATCACTTCAAGGATCCTCATACTGACGATTGTTTACTTATGTTTTATAACATCTCGCAGGTATAACAAGCTTGACCAGGTCTTAGCGGCTTTCTTGGAGAATATTCCCGAAGTATTCAGCACGTGCTAGATCAAAACTAGGCGTTATGGAGAACGTGGAGGCTTGGCCCGAAAGTCGGAGAGTTTGTTAACTAGATATTTTTCTTATTTTAAAGGGGTAACGAGCTAGTTAGTGACACTTAGTCATTTTTGGCAGTTTCACACACTCGCAAACACGCTCATACAAGCTCTCGTTCGAACACTTAGCAATTACTTACACTTTTTACACATTTCACCGTAGTGATCCTTGTACCTAGCTCGTTACTATCCGAAGTTGTAAACGTTTATTGATTTATTTGAGCTTGGTGATCGGTAGTTTCCATCACCCGGGGTTTTTTGTGCCGGAGATCAACTCTTGATCAAGGGCTTTTTCCCCGTATAAATCCTTGTGTTGTTTGTGCATTCTACATTGAAGTGATCCTCATTGTCGTTACACATTTTAAGCATCATTCCCCTAAACAAAGAGTTTGGTTGCAATATCATCATCAGATTTTCTGACCAAAACACTTCATATAAGTGAAACGACATCCCAACTGTAGGATCGAGATTCGACCTAAACGAGTCGTTCAGAAGAGTTCTAGATCAATACGAAAGGCAGAAACAGACATATCGATGTTGTATCAGCTTGATTTACACTTAGAATCACTTAAACTGTCTATTGTATTGATTTGATAGCTTTACACGGTCTGGAGACACTTCGGCAGAGCTTCGCTACCGGAATCCAAAGTTACAAATGAAATGACCAAGCTCAGTATTTATAGTAGTTCCCAGTTCGCACGAAACAACAAGACCCACTTCGTGCGAAGTGGTCACTTCGTACGAACTGGCTCTGCCAGTTCGTATGAACTGGTCAAACACCACTAAAACCCTGATTTCTAGCCTATAGAGCACTGGTTTATCCTATCTAGATACAAGACTCGATACAAGACGAAGTCGACAGACATATGCACCAACAGACTCCCCCTTGGATGTTGACGAAGTCTTCGGTACGAGTCTTCAGTACTTCGAGTCTTCAGTCTTGATCAGTCTTTGTAGGATCGTGTGCGGACCCGAAACGAGTCGATCAGAGGCGTTCTACACAATATGAAAGGCGGAAACAGACATATCGTGTGTGATTCAGCTAGAATATCACTTTTAAATGTCTTTCTATTGATCTGGTAACAATTACAAGTCTGTAGACACTTCCACAGAGCTTCGCCGTCGGAAACACTCTTGCTAATTCCGTTTCAAATGAACCGGAATCACACCTATATATAGACATCCTAATTCCGCTTGAACATTACTCAAGCGGAATCACAATACAAGCGAAATTAACATCTCAAACGGAATTACATGGTTCAAACGGAATTAACATAACTAATTCCGCTTGGAATTACCAGATGACATTTTCAAGCGGAATTACTTGCTTCAAGCGGAATTAGCACTTTTGTCATTTTTCTCGAACTTCGTGTCATGAACAATGCAAGACTCGATACAAGACGAAGTCGACAGACGTATGCACCAACAGACTCCCCCTCGGATGTTGACGAGTCTTAAGTGTCGAGTCTTCAACGTCTTCAGTCTTTATCAGTCTGATCGTTCTCTGAGGTATCTGACAGTGTAAAACTTCTTCAATCTTCTCTTTTCTTATTTCATCAGCACCAACAAACTCCTCTCGAACAAACAATCTACCCTCGGATGTTGATCTCAATCTGGCTTTCACAGGATCAGGATTGTGTTCTGGCTCTATACTCAGACTTCAGAATCCAGGTTATCCTGCATATCCTCTATCTCACAATAAATTTCACAAATTTAACATTTTACAAATTTATATAACTAGACTCCCCCTCAAATTTATCCAGAATGATTTAACAATGTTAATAACTGATGAACCACTGGAAAGTATATATTCAAAATCTTTTCTTATTTAAACATAAACTCCCCCGCACAAAATGCTCATCATGTTTAGCACTTGGAATTTTGAAAATCAGCTCTCCAACATCAGTTGTCGAAAATCTTTTTGAATTTTTCAAAATTTATGCTAAAACACACTGAAAATCTTTTTGTATTTTTGAATGAAATGAAATGCAATAAAGAAATATTTACAGACAATATTTTTGTGAGTTTGTGCAAGAGGATCATATCAGTTTTTGACAAGTCACAAGTACCGTTGAGCTTAGTTACACATTAAGAATTAAACACTTCACTTAGATTGTCGATATACTGATCCACTTAAATTCTCACACAAATTTCAACTGATTCAGGATATGAATTAGGTGTATTAAGGACTTAAACACATTCATGTGTCCCACCTCTTGAATATACTCCCGTATCCAGATCCCAATATTCAGTCTTACAGGTAAGTATACCACAGATGATATCTGTAAGGGATTAAATGCGAAGGACCGTGAGAGCTCAGGTCAGAACTTCCGTTCAGCAGAGAGATGACGGCTTCGACTTTTGGTGGGTCCCCTTTAGAGGATCTTTTTTACAACAGCACATGATTAACATTTTTCAATGTTTCATCATTTTTTGTACTGAGGGCAGGCTTTTATTTCAAGCAAGCGTAAAGTATTCTCCGGGGACTAGGCCATTGCTTCCGCAAAATCAGAAGTCCCGGGATAATACCCCAGGTATCACTGAGCATAAAGACCTAGTATCTCAGAAAGAGGGATCCTTCAAACGAAATTTTAGGGGTTACCTATATATCCAAGTAGTGTTCCCCACGAAATAAGCAAGTTTGAATTTAAGTTTATATCCCGAAAAAGTTTACTAAATGTGTAAAAAACCTATCGGCATATCATCAGTGAGACCGTTTAACACTATTTAATCACATTACATTTCTTTAGCATACTGTAACTGTCTACTGATGTACTATCATTTCCTCTTTTCTGACAACAAAACTCATTTTGAATTTTATCATGTTTTTGTCTATTTCAAATTTTCTAATGTTTTTGGATTTTCTGAAAATTCTAACTCCCCCTAAAATGCAAAATCATTAAAAAAATTTTGAAAACAAACTGTACAAATAAAGTGACAACTGATATCGAATCACTTCAATTCGGCATCCACTTGACATAAACAATCAGAACTCCCCTTTTCAACAAACTATTTTCTCATTATGATTTCAAAACACTTAAGTTTGTTTTAACCAAAATTATTTTTCCGGAAAATAAGTTTTGTTGATTTTACCACTTGGAGATTTGGGGTTCATCACATTGTTATTCTCAATATCTCTTGAAAAATATAACAATTTTAGATTTAATCAACAATATCACTTGTAGAAAATCAAGTACAAATTAATGTCCCTGATTTACCACTTGAAAGTCAAAATATCACAATCGTGAATTTCTCAAGAAAGATGCCGATTCCTGCTCCACGATTACCAACCTGGGAGCTCCGGCAAGTCAGGTTTTTCAAACAAATAATATGGACACCCAAGCCTGAGCTTCCTTGGGTGTGACTTCCTCAGTTTTAGTTGGGGTATAACTTGTTTTCTTTGTAGCACAAAAATCTTTTACCCCTTTGGCCTTTCCCTCGACCATTTTCCCAAAAATCTTCTTCACATTTCCATTAAACGTTTTCTCAACATCAAATTCATTCTTTTCAGAATAAAATTGTTTTGAGATCTCAACTTTCCCAACCTTTGATTTAAAGTTCTCAGTCCTCAATGGTGGAAAATGAACATCATTCATTGGAGGCACTGAGTTTTCACCATTTTTAACAACTTGTGGCTCTTCTGACTTTGTGGAGTCAGATTCATCGCCAGATTTTACATCTGATTTCTTAACAACCCAAGCTTGGTTGTCAAGATTTCCCCTTTTCTTGTAAAACCTTTTCGAACACTCACCAACTTCATATGTTGAATTTTCAAAAATTTTAAACCTTTCAGTTGGTGGTTCGGTTTTATCAACAACTATTTCTTTGAGTTTTTCTGAGACTCCCTGTTTTGTGTTGGTTGCTTTAGGACAGTTCCAAGCTATGTGACCAACTTCTTGACACCTGAAACAGATTCTTGTCTTTTTTCTCTGATGAGCTTCAGTTTTCTTCTTTTCAGCAAAAAAAATTCCTGATTTGACTGTCTCCAGAATGAGCTCTTCTTTTCATCCTCGGCAGACATACCTGACACAAATTTTGTATTTTTAGAAATTTTCTCATTTTTATAATTTTCTGGTGGAATAAAACCGAGGCCTTTCTTTTTGAAGTTACTGTTATGGTTTGGTTTTTTTCGATAACCTGAACCAGAACTGTAACCCTTTTTCTTGTTTAAACTTTGTTGAATTCTTGAGGTGTAAGGACTAGGTTTTATAGAAAAATTTCCATCTTTTATTTCAAAAATATTAATTTCTATTAGTTTGAAAACCTTTTTTATCATTTCTGGTTTAACACCTCTTATTGGAAATTCTTTATCAAAATATAATTTTTCAGAATCATTCAAAGTGTATGCCACTTCAAATGTTTCGTCATTCAAATTAGATTTTGACAACAAAAATTCTTTACTATAAACCTGTTTTCTCGACGACTTTGAACTCCTGACAAACGAACTCGAACTCATGGACTCGGACATTGACTCGGACTCCTCATCCTTATCCAACACCTGATCGACCATCCTTTTTATTAACTGAGACTCATGATCTACGTCGGACGCTGTGAATGTGATGTCAATATTGTCTGGTAATACATCGGTTATCTCGGACTCCAACTTTATATTGACTGCCTTTTTTACTTGTTCCTCATTCGGTTTTCTAGACAAATACCCTTCCCAAATTGGAGGCGGACACTTGTTATAACAGACACTCTGTTTCTTACCAGTATTTTTTTTCCGGCTTCTTGTCTTCAAATACTTCAAAACCTGCAACAGTTGGATAAATTCTGTCAATTAAGTAATCAGAACTTGAATAACTTTTCAGTAATCGTCTGATTCTTTCATTTTCAACTTTTTCAATTTCCAACTCCTGCTTCAACTTAGCACACTCTTCAATGTAGTAATTGATCTCCTTTTGTTTGGACATCATTGTTGCATTCATCATTGTCAAAGCATCTTCTCTTTCAGAGTTTGTCTTCTGCAAACTATTCACAGTTTTGTTCAAAATATCGTACAACTCTTTCACATTCTTTACATCAAACAGCAACTTCTCTTTCAACTTTTCAAGCTTACTAAACCTTTCATCTTTATCTTCACATTGTTTGCAAGATTCCAAACATGTAAGACAAGGTTTTATGATTTCAACAATCTTTTCACTCTCCACAATCTTCTCAACTTCAACTACCTTTTCCACTTCAACTATCTTCTCAACTTCAACTACCTTTTCCACTTCAACTATCTTCTCAACAACCTTAACTTCTTCCATTTCTTTTGCAGTTTTTCTCTCTTTAAGTTTCTTCAATTTATCTGCAAAATAAAATTCAAAACTGTCAGAAGATAAATGAGTTTTTCCAATGTTTATCTGTTCAATTTCTTCATCATCATCACTAGTATCTGTTGAACTGTTTTCAGAAGAAACAGATTCTTCATCTTTACTTTTCTCTTCATCAGTTAACACTGCTATCCATTCCTTCATCAATTCTGGCTTTTGAACACTTTGAGCAATGAAAGCTTTAAGATTGGAATCAGCTAGAATGTATTTGTCCCAGCTAAAACCTTCAGCCATCTTCTCATCGTCTTGATCAATGATACCATAATAAGCTTTCTTGTTTGCATCTTCGATCATTTTCCCATGAGCAGTTTGTGAATCTTTTTGTTGATGCGGTTGATGAGCAACTTGTTGATATATGGCTTTTCGATAGTAATCATGACCACCAAACGGATTCTTTGTTCCATTTGCTTCTTGATTTTTGCATTCTATTTTGAAATGACCTTTCTCCCTGCATCGAAAACAAGTAACTTTAGATTTATCAAAATCCAAAGTAGAAACATGTGCATCCAAGAAATCATTTCTTCCTGTAATCATTTTGAATTTCTCAGCTCTTCTCAAGACACTAGCTAAGCACCATTTGATATCCATAAGCTCCAATTCCTCTGCATCAATCTGGTCATAATCTTCCTTGGTTAGCATAGGATTACCAATTCTTCCAGCAATCAATCCTTCATAAGATTCCAAAGCAGTAACCAGTAATGCCATATGACTTTTAACAACTTCTTCAGAAAAATTCTGACCATTTTGCAGATGCATTGCAACATTGCACTGAATCATATGTCCATTACCAACATTTGCATTTTGAACACTTGGAGGATTAATATTTGAAAATCCACTAGTGTTGATTGAACTTTGACTGACTGATCCAGATGAATTTCCTGCACTAAACGCGGTTTGGATCTTTGGACTTGCTTCAAACTTCTCAACATTTCCTTTGTAATATAACTTGATGTCTTGTTGAACATTTGAATTATTCATTCTTGCAATTTTTTGCTGTTCAAGATCTTGTCCCTCAAGTTTCTCAATGAAATGTGCAATTGATAATCTACTAAACTCTCCTGTATTCTTTAAGATCATGAGATATGTACCCCATTCATTTTGAGGTAAAGCATCAGCTAACTTCTCAACCCATTCTGCTGGAGTTTTAGTAATTTTCAATTGAGACATTGTACGCACAAGATGACAATATCTCTCAATGAGAGTCTTTGTAGATTCACCTGGCATACTGGTAAACAACTCAAATTCTTTCTTCAATAATGATTTTTTGCTGTTGATCATTTCCGTACTTCCTTCGAATTTCTTTTTAAGTGCCTCCCATATTGAAAAAGCACTACCATCATGCTGAAGCAACACAAATATATCCTCTTTGACAGCTTGTTGTAGAAGACTAATCATCATTTTTTATCCTTTATAACTATCTCTCTCTTTGTCTGAAAACTCTGAGACAATTTTATCAACATTCAAAGCGGTCTGTGGTCTAACGTATTTTGTTTCAATGCTTTCCCAAGCTCTCAGATGGTTTGCCTGAACCCAATTCTCAAAACGATTTTTCCAGCCATGGTACTCTTCAATTCCCATAAGTTTCGGGGGTTTTTGTAAAGTTCCAGTTTCGTTTTCCAAATTCATGTTTTGAGCAATGGCAGCTGGACTAGTCGGAGATGTAGGAAATGCGTTATAGAACTCTTCTTCCATGATTCGGTAAAAATTTCACAAACAGACACTTTCAAATGGAATTAGGTCCTTCAAGCGAGATTACCTGCACAATCAACTTCAAACGGAGTTAAGGAGTCAAACGGGATTAGAATTTCAAACGAAATTAGAGTTTGAAGCGAAATTACTAATTTCGCTTGAGATGTTTCAAAAGGAATTAGTTTTCAAACGAAATCAACAACTTGAAACGAAATAACTAATTTCGCTTGAAACTTTCAAGCGTAATTACCAATTTGAAGCGGAATCACCAAACGGAAATAGGTTTTCAAGCGGAATCACTGATTCCGTTTCAAATTTTCAAACGAAATTAAGGTACTCGTTCAAGCGGAATTAACTGTTTGGCCCATTTTTGTCACTTTTACTATGAATTTTGATCTGATTTTCTCAAGGGTTTGTTAAAACAGGATTACGCTTATGTTGTGAAAAATTCAGGCCATTTTAACCGTTAAAACTTGTTCAATTGATAAAAGAAGGTGTAGAAGTAAGAAAATGAGATGAAATCAAGCTGAAATCTGCAGAACTCCTCCTACTGAGCTCTGATACCACTTGTAGGATCGTGTGCGGACCCGAAACGAGTCGATCAGAGGCGTTCTACACAATATGAAAGGCGGAAACAGACATATTGTGTGTGATTCAGCAAGAATATCACTTTTAAATGTCTTTCTATTGATCTGGTAACAATTACAAGTCTGTAGACACTTCGACAGAGCTTCGCCGTCGGAAACACTCTTGCTAATTCCGTTTCAAATGAACCGGAATCACACCTATATATAGACATCCTAATTCCGCTTGAACATTACTCAAGCGGAATCACAATACAAGCGAAAATAACACCTCAAACGGAATTACATGGTTCAAACGGAATTAACATAACTAATTCCGCTTGGAATTACCAGATGACATTTTCAAGCGGAATTACTTGCTTCAAGCGGAATTAGCACTTTTGTCATTTTTCTCGAACTTCGTGTCATGAACAATGCAAGACTCGATACAAGACGAAGTCGACAGACGTATGCACCAACAGTCTTCATGCTCTTTCCAAAGTATCTGACACTGTAAGCATCCTCAATCTTTCCTCTTTTCTCAAACTCAGACTCCCTTTTGCTAACAGACACCCCCTTAAGTTGTTCCGGGATCGCAATCTGACATAACACTCGTTCTAAGATCGTATCCTGGCTCAAACTCTGCTCAGGCTTAGACACAGGGATCTGCACAAATCTCTACCCAAAAGTAAATCTCACAATTTTTAAGATTTAATAATTTTAGAAACCACTTGTTAGATCAATCTCAAAACATCACTTATTAGATTATGACATTTCTCAAATTATCTCAAACTTCATTTTCGTTTCAAACAAACTCTACCAACCCTGTTGTTCATCATGTTTAGCACTCGGAATTTTGAAAATCAACTTTCCAACATCAGTTGTCGAAAATAAGATGAAATAAAATCTTTTTGAATTTTCAAAATTTTAAGCTAAAACACAATCTTTTTGGGTTTTGTTTTTAATGAAAAGCAGTAAAGAAATATTTACAGACAATATTTTTGTGAGTTTGCGTAAGAAGATCATATCAGTTTATGACAAATCACTAGTACCGTTGAGCTTTAAACACTTTAAGTTCTAAACGATTCACTTAGATTGTCAGTATACTGATCCACTTAAAGTTTCACACAAAGTTCAATTGTTTCGAGATACGAGATTAGTGTTTTAAGCACTTAAACTTATTAGCGTGTCCCACCTCAGAATATACTCCCGTATCCAGACTCCTATATTCAGTCTTACAGGTGAATGTACACTAATGATATCTGTAAGGGTTAAATGCGAGACCATGAGAGCTCAGGCTATTGCTTCCGCAAAATCAGAGAGATGATGGTTCGTCTTTAGGTGGGTCCCCCTTGGGGATCTTCTTTACAACAACACATGATTAGCATTTTTCAATGTTTCATCATTTTTTATGCTGAGGGTGGGCTTTAAGATCAAAGCATTGCAAAGTATTATACGAGGACTAGGCTATTACCCCCGCAAAATCAGAAGTCCTGGTATAATACCCCAGATATCATCACACACAAAGACCTAGTATGTCAGAAATAGAAAGCCCTTCAAACAAGATTTCAGGGGTTACCTATATATCCGAGAGATGTTCCCCACGAAATAAGTAAGTATGATATTTAGGTTTATATCTCGAACACAATCTACTAAGCGTGTAAAAACCTACTGGCATATCGTCAGTGAGACCGTTTATCACATATTTAACATTCCAATTCTTTAGCGTACTGTGATTGTCTACTGATGTACTATCATTTCCTCTTTTTCACAACAAAACTCATTTTTGAATTTTATCATGTTTTTGACATTTTCAAATTTTCTAATGTTTTTGGATTTTCTGAAATTTCTTACTCCCCCTAAAATTCAAAATCATTTAAAGAAAATTTGACAAACCGATGTGAATTGCTTCAAATCTCCATCCACTTGGCATAAACAATCAGAACTCCCCCTGACAACAAACTATTTTCCCATTATGATTTCAAAACACTTAAGTTTGATTTAATCAAATGGTTTTTCCAGAAAATTAGTTTTGTTGATACCACATATAAGATCGGGGACCATTCATCACTTTGATCTTTCAACCACTTGTATGAAAGTTAAATCAAGTTCAACTTAATGACCTTGATTAACTACTTGTAGGTTCTTCATCAACAATACCACTTGTAAATTGAAATATGACAATTTTGAAATATCGCTTTGAGAAAGATGCCGATTCCTGCTCCACGATTACCAACTTGGGAGCTCCGACAAGTCAGGATTTTTATTCATAGAGATTCTCCCAAGCCTGACGGTCCTTGGGAGATTCCGAGTCATCGTCACTCGGTTTCTTACCTTTCTTTTTCTTTTCATAAAATTCCTTTACCCCTTTGACCTTCCCGTCAACTATCTTTCCAAAAATATGTTTTACTTTGGGGTTAAAGGCTTTTTCAACATCAAATTCTTTCTTTTCAGAAAAAAATTGATTTGAAATTTCTACTTTTCCAATTTTTTGTTTAAAGTTTTCTGCTCGCAATGGTGGAAAGTTTGCGTCATCCATTGGCGGAACTGAATTTTCTCTTTTTAGCTCAACTTGTGGCTCCTCTGACTTTGACGAGTCAGATTAATCGCCAGAAAATAGCTCCTCTGATTTTGATGAATCAGAATCATTGCCAGAACTGTTTTCTGATTTCTTAACAACCCACTTGTGGTTGTTCAGATTCACTTTTCTTTTGTAAAAACTTTTTGAACTCTCACCAACCTCAAATTTTGAATTTTTAAACACTATAAATTGTTCAGTTGGTGGTTCATTTTTATCAACAACTTTTTCTTTGAGTTTTTCAGAAACTCCCTGTTTTGTGTTGGTTGCCTTTGGACAGTTCAAGGCGATATGACCAACTTCTTGACATTGATAACAGGTTCTTGTTTCCGAATTCTGAGCAACTTCATTCTTCATTCCTTCTCGCTTCTTAGCAAGGAATTCTTTGTTTGATTGCTTCTAGAATGAGCTCTTTTCCTCTTCTGATAATGTTGCTCCTGAAACAAAAACAACTTTTGATTTAAAATCTTTAACATATTTTTCATGATTTTCCGGTGGAATAAAACCTAATCCTTTCTTTTTGAAATTACTGTTATGGTTTGCTTTCTTTCGATAACCTGAACCAGAACTGTAACCCTTTTTCTTGTTTAACATTTGTTGAACTCTTGAGGTGTATTTTTTAGGTTTTTCAGAAAGATTTACATCTTTTATTTCAGAAATATTAATTTCTGTTAATTTGAAAACCTGTTTAATCATTTCCGTTTTAACACCTCTTATTGGAAATTCTTCATCAGAATATAATTTGTCAGAATCATTCAAAGTATATGCTACTTTGAATGTTTCGTCATTCAAATTATTTTGTGATAACAGAAAATCTTTATTGTAAACCCGTTTGCCCTTTTCGACTGTTGTACTTGACGTGTCAGACTTTGACGTTGATTTTGACTCTGACTCCTCGGTTTCATCTTTATCCAACACCTGATCGACCACTTTCTTTATTAACTCAGACTCATGATCAGTGTCAGACGATGTGAAAGTGACATCGATGTTGTCTGGCAAGTTATCTGAAGGTTCAGATTCCCACTTTAAGTTGGTTGCCTTTTTGACTCTTTCTGAATTAGGATTTCGTGGAGAATATCCATTTTCAAGCGGGGGTGGACACTTTGTATAAGTGGTACTATGTTTCTTACCAGAATTCTTTTCTTCAGATGTCTCCTCTTCAAAAGCTTTCATGCCTTCTACTGTAGGATAAATCCTGTCAATCACATAAGAAGCACATGAGTAACTTTTTAATAACCTGTTTACCCTTTCAGTTTCTATTCTCTGGGTTTCCAATTTCTGTTCAAGTACAGCACATCTCTCATTGTAATTATTGATGATTTTCTGCTTTGTCATGAACGCTCCTTGAAGTGTCTTCATAGCTGTTGCTTGTTCACTGCTTGATTCATTATATTGATTCATAGCTTTGTTTAGAACATCATACGATTCTTTCAGTCTGTTCATGTTATGAATCAACTTGTTGTTTTGCTTTTTCACAGTTTCACAATTTTCACATTTCTCAGGCATCTTTTCTGCATCGGCTTTCTTATCAACCTTGAAAGCTGGAATTTCTTTAACCTGCTTCTTTATCACTGGAACATCTTTAACCTCACTGTCAACTTTTTCAGCTTGCATTCTTTTTATGTGCTCTTTCATTTTCCTTTCATAATACGAATAATCATCATCACTATCTTCAACGATTGGTGTTTTTCTTGAAGCCCTTTTTGTAAAATCTGGTTCTTCTTCTTTCTTTTTCGGACTTTTTACTTCTTCAGAAGTTGAATCGTCAAAGATTTGAGCAACAAAAGCTTTATGATCTGAAGTTCTGTTAGGATCATAATCATCCCAACTGAAACCTTTTGGAAGCCTTTCATCATCTTGATCTATCAGACATGCTTTACTCTCAGCTGCAATATATTTGTCCCAGCTAAATCCTTTTGGCGATATTTTATCATCTTGATTAACTAGATAAGCTTTCTTTGGTTCTTCAATCTCCTTCCTAGCATGTGAAGTTTGTGGCGATTGTTGTTGATGCGGCTGTTGAGCAACTTGATGATAAATCGCTTTCCGATAATAATCATTGTTTCCGAAAGGATTTTGAGCTCCACTTACTTCACGATTTGTGCATTCTCGCTTGAAATGTCCTTTCTCCCTACAACGAAAACAAGTAACTTTAGATTTATCAAATCCTAAAGTAGAAACATTAGCATCACGAAAATCATCTCTTCCAGTGATTTTTTTAAACTTCTCAGCTCTTCTTAACACGCTAGCCAAACACCATTTTATATCCATTAATTCCATCTCCTCAGCATCAATCTGATCGTAATCCTCTTTTGTCAACATTGGATTTCCGATCCTTCCTGCAACTAAACTTTCATAAGATTCTAACACAGTTACCAACAAAGACATATGACCTTTGGCAACCTCTTCCGAGAAATTCTGACCATTCTCAAGATTTAACGCAATGTTGCATTGTAGTATTTTGCCATTCTTGTTTGGTGAAAAATTTGGATCGAATGATGGATATGAAGAGAATCCAGTTTTGTTGTTTGATCCTTGAGACGACCCTTCAGAAGAACTTTTTGCATTGAAATCAGTTTCTTTTTTTGGTGCAATGTGGGTCTTATCACTAATACCTCCTTTGTAATATAGACCAATATCTTGTTCACCATCAAAATCCTTCATTCTCGCCATCTTTCGTTGTTCCATCTCTTGAGCTTCGAGTTGTTCAATAAACGTGCTCAACGTTAGATTATCAAATTCAGGTTTATTTTTCAAAATCATAAGATACGTGCCCCAAACATCTTGTGGCAACGCATCGACCAACTTTTCAATCCATTCTTCTTTATCTTTCTTGATGTTCAATTTCTTCATGTTAACCACCAAATTGCAATATCTTTCTATAATCTGCTTGGTGTTTTCAGTTTTTAATCCACGAAATAAATCAAATTCTTTCTTCAAAAGTGTTTTTTGTTCTTGATCATGTCTTCACTTCCAACAAACTTCGATTTTAGTTCTTTCCATATTGAATATGCACTTCCGTTGTGTTGTAATAAAATCAAAATTTCTTCCTTAATAGCTTGCTGCAATATACTAACCATCATCTTTTCACTTTTGTATTTCTTTTTCTCATCAACACTTAGATCTTTAATAGCAACATGCTCTCCGTCATCATTAACCGGTCTAATATAACGTGTTTCAACACATTCCCATGCATCTAAGTAATTTGTTTGAACCCAATTTTCAAAACGCTCCTCCCATCCACTATACTCCTCAATATTCATGAGCTTAGGCGGTTTTTGCATGGTGCCCATTTCATTTTCTAACATCGCATTCTGAGTCATAGTGATCAGAGTAGCAAATGCATTGTAGAATTCGTTTTCCATGTTTCGGTTTCAAAAATTTCACAAACTTAGACTTTCAAACAAACTGACTTTGATACGATCTGATGAATTTCAAACAACTTGGACAAACCGTGCGAACTGGTTTTAAACGAACTGACGACCTTTGAAACAATCTCAGTCACTTCGTGCGAACTGATGTTACTTTCAAACGAACTGGTCCAAACAAGTGATCTCGTGCGAGCTGATCACTTTCAATCCGTACGAACTGGAGTAAGCACAAACGAACTGGACACTTTTCAACCACACCATGCGAACTGATCAAAATTCCACGCGAACTGGATCTCAACTCATGCAAACTGTTGATGATGTCATACAATCGGACATGTTTTTGCCAAAATTGATCAAGTTTTAGGTCGATTTTAAGTCTGATTCTTTCAAGGATTGATTAAAACAGTGTTTCGCTTGTTATATGTGAAAATCAGTCCATTTTAACCGTAAAATCTCAGTTAATTTGTTGAAAAAGTTTAGAAGTGTGAGTAGAAGTGAGTAGAAATCAGAAATTTAGATGAAAAACAGCTGAAATGGTAAGAACTCTTCCTCCTGAGCTCTGATACCACTTGTAGAATCGAGATTCGACCTAAACGAGTCGTTCAGAAGAGTTCTAGATCAATACGAAAGGCGGAAACAGACGTATCGATGTTGTATCAGCTTGATTTACACTTAGAATCACTTAAACTGTCTCTTGTATTGATTTGATAGCTTTACACGGTCTGGAGACACTTCGGCAGAGCTTCGCTACCGGAATCCAAAGTTACAAATGAAATGACCAAGCTCAGTATTTATAGTAGTTCCCAGTTCGCACGAAACAGCAAGACCCACTTCGTGCGAAGTGGTCACTTCGTACGAACTGGCTCTGCCGGTTCGTGTGAACTGGTCAAACACCACTAAAACCCTGATTTCTAGCCTATCGAGCACTGGTTTATCCTATATAGATACAAGACTCGATACAAGACGAAGTCCACAGACATATGCACCAACACCAACATAGCATATTCTGATAAACCAGCTGTATTAATAAAAGAATTAAAATTAATGCCACATTCGGCATAAAATTTGGAGTTTCGTCTTTCACTAGCCTCATGCACACAATTAAAGTTTCCTAGCAATATCCAGGAACCCACCCCTGACACTGAGTTCATTAGATTCAGAAGATCCTCCCACAACTGTTTTTTATCCTTCTTGTCATGTGGCGCATAAACGTTTACTATAGTAACATCTCCCCCGCCATGTCTTACTTCACCAAATGTTGCAAGAAAAAACCTATTAGATACCGAGGCCTTTTTTACAAACAAACCCGGATCCCATAAGTTTAATAATCCCCCAGATCTACCATTCGCGTCAACTGTATCAAAATCAAATAGTGTCTTATCCTAAAAGGCACTGACCTGAACCTTTGAAGAGTTAGAGATCCGAGTCTCCTAGATGCAAATAAAGCCAAGTTTATTGTTTCTTTTCAACTCCCTGATGTGCTTTGCTCTTTTGGAGTCACCCCTTGATGTTTAACGACAAATATTTCATTGATTAACATTTGATACCTGCTCATCGATCTGAATCCTCAAATCCTTTTTGTGACCTGCAACCGTAAAGCTCAACGGTTAACTCGACTTCTTTATCGACTACAGTTATTCGATTTTCTTTTGACATTCTTGTCGGTTCCACTGTATTCTCGACCTCAATCTGACTACTGCCACTGCTCTGTTTGTTTCTCTACTTTGGAATCCATAACGCATCCTTCATCTTCATCTAGGGGAATTTCCCCTTATTTTGCGATTCTTTGTTTTTTGGCGCATTTGGAGAAGCAGTTTTGGAGTTAGTCATTGCAAGAGAAGGTGGGTTGTTTAGATCAAAGGGTTTGTTTTTATTTGTCACCTAATTAATAATTTCGCGCGGATTAAAGGGATCAGGAGGAGACATGGAATGTGCAGCCGTGGGGTTTTCGGGTATAACACCTTAACGTCGTTTCCTTTGCAGGTGGCGGTCTACTGTTTTGTGTGTACTCCTTAACGAGTCCACTACCTTTGTATTTGGAAACCTGCAATCTCTCCTCTTTTCTCCCATTGTGTCTTCTATCTTCGCCGGTGCCACCCCACTCACGCTCTCTCTCCATCCACTTTTGAACTTTTATCCTTGGCAAATGCTTCCAAAATAAAAATGGAATCTGAAGTGAAAGATTATATGAAAGATTACTAGTTGTTTCATCGATTAGTTAGCTTTTTAGCACAACAACAGTTTCTAGATAAGTTACACTAATTAGTTGTTTCACACAACATAAGTTGTTTCCTAGAACCTTCGTTTCACTTTGAGCTGAAACAATAGTTTCTGGTCAGATCGTTATAACAAAATAGTATGCAATAGTTTATGGCCTGATCGTTATAACAAAATAGTATGCAATAGTTTCTGGCTAGATCATGAAAAACACATACATAATAGTGTCCAAATAAGATATGTTTTATGTATTTTCATATTAGTAAATTCCATATACTTTCCAATCTCCAAATCCATGAACTCATACATCTTTGTTTACCTTTTTTGGGTAACTTCGGTGTTCCATCCTTGAAACCCGCTTACTCGCTTTTTGTGGAATTCCGTCGCAAACCGTGAATTAACACTTGACCCTTTTACGCTTTAAACATTAATATATCCGTAAATAAACACGCGCACACATACAAACAAACTTATGCAAACACTAAATCCTTTATGAGTGTTATACGACTATATACTATTTGGTTTATAACATATTACCAACGAATTGACATACTATTTATTAACCAAGCACAAATGGAATGTAACACCTCGTAAAATCACGTCCAATAATGTATTGACACGTGTAATAAACCCTAATAAAGTCGAACCTTGAATTTAAGGGACTAATTTTTCGAAAAATCGAAAACATTAATTATAAAAGAACTAGAAGTATTAACATACCTAAAATAAGTTTCTAAATAACCTTCTACGGTTTTACATTCACAAATGAGCCACTTGTTGATCACGTGTAGCTGTTTGTGCAAATAATTGAAAGTGTGCGCAATAAAGGGGTTAAAAGTGTCAACATGTTAATTCTTACCTCTGAGTGACCTTTTAACAATCCGAGAGCTTCATGATATTTGATTATACTCTCGGGAATGCCAGATATTGGCCGTCTAAGGTTTTTATGCCTATAAGTAAAGTTACGCGCAACTTTGCAAGATAGAGAGACTAAAAGTGTCAATATGTTTAATTATACCTCTGAATGAGCTTTTAGCAAACCCGAAGCATCGTGATGTTTAATAATACTTCCAAGAATGCCTAATGTGGATTAGATGAGGCTTCGATGATATTAAATGATGAGATGTGCAAGTTTGCGCAAATGAGGGACCTAAAGCGTCAACTTTTGAATCTACGCCTTTCGGTGACCATTTAAGCGAACGGGAGTGTAGTAACATTTATTTATATGCTTGGTAATGATCAATATGGGCCATGGAAGGCTTTGATATCATTAAACAACGTTTCGCGCTACTTTGCGCAATTAAAGGACTAATTGCGTCAAATTGCGGAAGTATGCCGATTCGTGGGGTATCGGACCTTCCGGAATATGACCATGAGTCAATCATACCCTAATTATCCTTTATATAGCTTAGATATAGGCTTAGAGGTGTTTGGTGCGCAAAAATAAACTTTTACGTCATGCAGGGACTAAAAGTGTCAAAAAGTGCACAAGTTTGCATTCTCGCGCATATCTTGCAATCTGAATATATCCGGACACCCAAAAATTTATGTAAGCACTAAAATATTTTATTTTAGTATTTGGCTTGATAAAATTCCATTCGTCGCGTCATTTGGATCGTTTTTCGCGTCCGTCCGTGTTTCGTCGTAATTAGCCGAACAACGAGACCGTACGACCAAACGAATCGACATCCGGCATATTTTTGAGCATGTTTCATGTTTCCTATGCTTAGGCATCATTATAGATCCTTGAAAATGGTTTAACGGGTGTTAGAAGTGCTAAAAACTCAACTATGCAAGTGTAGGGGCCAAATGTGTCAACAGTTGAAACTTTGTTGTGCTGACAGGGTCCTTACGGACCGTATACCAAGGACCATACGGTCCGTAAGCAGGTGCCAGATATGAATTTTTGCTTGGTCACTACTCTATTCCATTCTCATCCAATCAAAACCGAATCCTTGGGCTTCAAGACAATTATACAGCTGTCCTAACAGGTGTAGTGATCTGATTAACCCTTTAAACACTTGTCTCCATCCTAATCATGTCCAAAAACTATAAATAGGATGAGAACCCTACACTTTCATTTGCTCATTTCATCCCATCTTGCTATCTTCTCATTTCTGGAGGAATCCTGAGCATTTGGAACTTCCTTGAAGTTCTTTTCAGTACTAAGGACCATTTGTAAGTGTCCTTAACCTCCTAAATTCTGTTTTGATTAGTTTAATGGTCAAAAGTCAAACTTATCATAGTTAAGGTTTGACTTAGCAATTAAACACTAATGATCCAGTCATTAGTCGAATTAGTAGTAGCTATAAGTTGGTAATTATGTAGGTAATAAACCCCTAAGAGGGCACCTACTGATTATCAACCTAACTTGGTCAAATGTCGGGTCAAACATAATTATAAAAAGTCAACAGAAGACTATTTTTCAAATAAATTCATAATTAACCAAGTGGAAGCCATGGAACCTGTTTTAACACTTATATAACTTGGTAATTAATGTAAGAACATGTTTAAGCATGTTCAACCCGACAATTTCAAGTTTAGGATCGGTTCGGAACCGAAAGTCGCAAAAGTTGACGTTTGCTTTGACTTTCAGTTCTGAACCGAATTAGCTTAGTTTTATTATGTCTTAGGGTTCCTTTGTGACCATGTTATATGTTAGTATAACTCTCTGAGGTTATACAACTTGGATCCTTAGTTATCCTATTCATTTACATGTTCCCGTTATATGCTTAAATGTTGACCATTATGCCCATTTGACCTTAAAATGATATTTTTGAAAAATATGAAAGAATAGAAACCATTATTACTGAATTATAAACTTGTCCCTAAAATTTGACATCAGTTTGTGGTCTAGATTAGGAGTTATGCTCATTAGCGTAAATGAAAAGCTTTTTATTAAGTAAACGGCATAATTAGCGTATAGCCTATCTAAACCCAATTTTTGATATCAAACTTTTTACCTACTGATATAAAATAATATTTTGGGATTTTTGAAGATTTTTATTTATTTTTAGGCTGAGCATAACATAGAGTTCTAAGCTTGATTCGGTTATTGACGGTTTCGCCCTTTTGGATATAAAATGAGTTTTACAAATCCTTTTGACCCCAAACATTTTTTCTACTGATCTAATATGATAAATAAGTTATTTTGAGCCTTCTGGAATAATAAAAACTTCAGCTTTCCTTTGAAAACCCGGAAATGGCTCCAAATCGCCTTTTTAAGCGTTTTTAAATCATAGTATGTATTAAAACTATTTTAAACATATAAGGTTTGGTGCCTACTGATATATTCAGTAAATTTTTATATTTTAACAATAAGCAAAAGTTTTGAACTCAGATTTCCAGTTTTGACCTTTTAGGCTTATATGAAATTACCAAAATGCCCCTACGGTGCATAATATGGTTATAATTAATAAATTTCACATATATATGATACCCTACTGTTATAACTTATTAAATTAAGTATTTTTACTGATTATATCAGACCTGTAACTCAGGCTAATATTTAAACTCTTTCATAACCCTTAAAATGACCAAAATGCCCTTACGGGGCATAGTTTGAGTTTAAAATCATTTCGGGCATAACGGAAGGTATCTTACTGATATCACAACATATTTAAGGCATATTAACTTAGGAAACATGTATATGACTCTTATGGTTACCCGTTACGCATATTTCGCGTTCGGCTCGGTTTATGTAACTAGTTTGCATAAATTGACCAAAACGGGTCAAACATTATCATTGTTGCCTCAAAATCCAGAATGTGATTAGTTTACCCATATTATACAAGTCTTCAAACTTGTCGGGTCTAAATCACATTCTAATCCGGTCTGCGCTTAATCTTGCGTTTTGAACCGTAAACCTTTCCTTAAAACTAACCGGTCTAAGTTTCAACTTAAATAAGACCCGTTAGGAATCTAATAGGTTAATAAAACCTTCGTTCCAGATTAAGAGCCCCAGTAGAAGTACTTGTGCTTGCTGATTAGAATATACGGCTGAGTATAAATTGCATTGCTAGCTCAGGTAAATACTTTTAACTTATTTTCCCTATACGGGCTTGGGATACGGTATTATAAAAATACCGCTTGGTCGGGTGTAGAAACCTTTTAATCGGAGATGATTAAATTGCATAATCCCGTTTTAATCTGTATTGATTGATAACAAATAACATTAGGGGTTAATGACCGTGTCCTGGATATCCTTGGCTCATTTAAAAAGTGAATGGCCACAACTTAAGGACAAGGTGTAGGCATAACACCTCCTGTTGCGTATGTAAAAGATATACTCACTCGTAAGGGTGTCTTCTTGTGAGATTATATTTGTGGTGTGTCTATTAATCTTGACCGGCTTGTATAATCACCGGCCCTAAATGTTGGACAAACATGTAAATCAGATACAAGATTTTTATTAATAAAATTGTCCCAGGTTATAAAAGAATTTTTGTGCCTTGTGCATTCAAATCAATTTTCTTAAACATTTTCAAAATGAGTCAGTTAAATTGTATTTACCAGTGTAAACTGACGTATTTTCCAAAAAGGTTAAGTGACAGGTACTGTACGTAATTGGCTGGGAGCTCAGGGCGTTAATAAGGAATCTTGCCAGTTTTAGATGCCTAAAGTCTGTTGAACAGTTCTCTTTTATTTGATCCGCCTGTGGATCCTTTACATACCGTTGTAATACTTTGATATTCTCATTCGGTTGTAATATAATTATCTTTTGCTTCCGCTATGCATTTAAATTGTATTGTTTGACTATGATGATATCAACTACGTCACGATACTCCCCACCGGGCCCACCGGTAATACGTGGAAATATCGGGGTGTGTACTTTTGTGTTTAATCTCAATGACACAGTAGCACATTCCTTGACCTTCTGAGTCTATACTTAACATAGGAATACTCTCAATCCTAATCTGTAAATTATTGCTTCCAATTTTTATATATTGGATATGTCGCCAAGCGAAGAGGGTGTATTAGAAATTCTCCACATCCGGAGCCTTGAAATGCTGAGCTTCGTACCGCGGCTAGAATGAAACGAGCATCCAGGGAGAGAACATTCAGAAGTAAAGTGAAGAAGAAAAACTCCTTTTGCTAAAGATCGTTTCTTTAATAGTCCTTGTAAGGACATATTTATCTTTCACTCCCTTCGAGGACAACATTATTCCTTTCAAGTCCCGTCTAGGGCACATCTGTACTTTTATTTTTATATAGTGGAATGATTAAATTTAGATTTTCATTCTAAACATGAAAAATGAAATAAATGAAAAATAACATTCCTTTTATAAGATCTACCATTATAATAAAATGGCAAAATCTAAAAAGGACAAGACCTAGCCACGTGTTATTTTGAGACAGGGCCAAGATGGTAGTTCCTCAATTAGATTCAAATCCTTATTACACATCTCAATTTAGGATTGTTCTGCGCTTAATATTAAAAAGAATCTTAAAGGTAAAACCTAGCCTTCATGTCATTTTAGACATGGCCAAGATGGTAAGACCTATTCAAGAGATTCAGATCCTTGTTAACACCTAAGAACGTGTTAGCCTCTTGACAAATGTGATTCGAGAAAATCACAACAGTCATCCTTATATTGGATTCTTCCAATTTTCTTATCTAGCCCAGTGATTTAGAAATCATAGCTTAAATCATCAAATAAAGATGATCATATTGTTAACATCTATGAACGTGTTAGCCCTCTTGACAAAAGTGATCTGAGAAAATCACAATAGTCATCCCTATATTGGAATTTTTCAAATTTCCTGATTTGGCCTAATGATCTAGAAATCATGGCTTATATCATCCTATAAGATGATCATATTATAAACATCCGTTAGTGATGAAGTGCCTACGGGCTAAACTTGTTGTTCGATAAGACAACGACAGTGGTGGTCTTTGACCTCCTGTCTAAAAAAATGTTGGACCATGTCCAAGCATACTAGTCGGTATGATCCATACGATCTCGACTAATAGCATCTGAAAAGATGATCATATCATAAACATCCCTCAGAAGGGAAATGCCCACGGGCTATATCTATTGTCCTAAAAGACAAAAGACAGTTGTAGTCTTCGACTCTCTGTCAAGAAAAGTAACCAACTATGCTCAAACCTTAAATGCCTCGATCCCAAATGATCATGGTTTATAAATTCAAAACTGTCCTCGTGACAAGGCCTGTTGTGCCACTTTAATATCCTTAATGTTTTATATACTAGGATAAATTATAATAAAATACTAATAAAATTAACAAATTAACCCATATGGTTTATATTACCATGGTTAATAAATCATCAAAAATGATAATTTCATAACAACCTCTGAATAAATCATTGTCAATAATTATGTAGCAATCAAGCTACATGGCTGGATCAGATGAAGTTAACAGCCACTTGAAGGAGAACAATGATACTACCAGAATTAATATAACCGGTGCAGAACTGCAGGGATTAATAGATGATGCTGTTACCAGAGCTCTTGACAGACAATATGATGAATCAAGTGATACACACTTTAAGACTCTATCTGTGGCTCGTAGTAAGCCCCCTCCTAAATCACATGAGTCAAAGGAAGACGATGTTCATAACTCGTCAAATCAAAGGAGTGATCTGTCTGGACAGGTTGTGCTTCATCAAGAGGCACCAGTTAAGACCTGCTCATATAAATATTTTGTTTCCTGCAAGCCCAGAGACTTTACATGAGAAAAAGGGGCCATCGATTGCATGACATGGCTCGATGAGATGGACACCGTTGTTGACATCAGCGGTTGTGCGGAGCAAGATGTTGTGAAATTTGTTTCACAATCATTTAAAGGAGAAGCGTTGGCATGGTGGAGATCATTGTTCCAAGCCACGGGAAAGGTCCTACTTTACAACTTATCTTGGGATCAGTTCGTTGCATTAATCAAGGAAAAATTTTGCCCGCAGCATGAGGTAGAAAAGAAAGAAACAGACTTCTTGACTCTGGTCATGAAAGATTTAGATTGCCAGGCATACGTGACAAGTTTTAACACTATGTCCCGCCTAGTTCCTTACTTAGTAACCCCTGAACCTAAACGCATAGCGCGTTTTATTGGAGGCCTAGCACCTGAGATAAAGGGAAATGTTAAAGCATCTAGGCCAACCACATATAGGTCCGTGGTGGACTTATCCTTATCTCTCACCTTTGATGCAATAAGAAATAAGTCTGTTAAGGCTTCTGGCGAGGGAAAAAGAGAAAGAGAGGAGGAAAACTCTCAGCGATCTGACAAGAAGAAAAAGGGAAGTTTTAAGAACATGAAAGATTCCGAGTTTAGGAAAAACTCGAGTCAGTCTAATAACAGACCCAAATGCAGTAACTGTAGAAGGCAACATTCTGGAAAATGTACAATCGACCCACGTGCTAAATTGTGTGGAATTTGCAAGACCAAGGGTCACAAAACTTTAGATTGCAAGGAGTTGAAGAACGCGACAAGTTACAATTGTAACGAGGAAGGGCACATCAAAACCAACTGCCCAAAACTTGTAAAGAAGCATGGAGAGGCCAGGAAGACAAACGCGTGAGTTTCCCAGAGGAACGCCCAGGAGATGGTGCAGAATGATAACTATATAGCAGTTACCTCTTCCTTATCAAGCAGTTTATGCATAAATTTATTTGATGCTGGCACATATGATTCTATAATGAACGATAAATGTTGAGAACTGTTGTCTCCGCCTGATTAGGACTCAGGTCATTTAACGCGAGATAGAAATTGGCCGATGATACTTTAGAGAATGCTCCAACAAACCTTAGATCGATATTTTATATCTATTAGGAATCACTCTTTTCTGATATCCTTATGGCAAGCTTTCAAGCTATCCAAATTCATCAATATAACAAAGACAGATGTGACATTTTGATCCCCTGTCAAAAAGGTGATGGACTAGGTCCAAACCTTAAATGCCATTGATGGTCTTTTGTGACCTAGGCTAAGTAATATTGATATATTTTTAAAATAACGTTCATTAAAGAATGTTAGTGCTATATTGGCCAGTATGGTTTAATGAAACCATGGTTAGTATATGTTAAGGCCATCAGGGTGATGAATAGCAGTTGTTGGATTGCAACTAAGTAAATGAGTCATTTGGTGATAGGAACCAAATCTTGAGTATGACAAACTCGGACAAGACAACAGTCAATCGCACCATTGATGATGCGACGCATGCTAATGATACTACAATTGTAAACCTTAGAAGTTCCAAAGATGTTCTTCAAACTATGATAGACACAGCTCTTGGAAAAGCTGTGAAGAAGGCTGTGAAAAAGTTCAAAGAGCCCAATGCTACTTACTCCAAATCTCATTCAAGATTACCCTTCCTTACTCACGAGAATGATCTCGTTCATACCTCTAATGCAACGGATGAACTAAAAAGGAAAAGGAAGGAAGATAACTCCCAGAAATCTAAGAAAAAGAACAAACAAAAGTCTAACCAGAAACCTGTATGCAAGACCTGCAAGAAGCGCCATTATGGGAAGTGCAGGTTCGAACCAAAATCCCAATCGCAGCCGAGGGCTTGTGGGGTCTGCAAATCAAGGGAACATAAAACGTTGGACTGCAAGGACATGAAGAATGCAGTCTGCTTCGGCTGTAAAGAGAAAGGCCACATCAAGCCTACATGCCATAAGTCTGTCAAAGGAAAGGCGGCTAAGAGTAGAAAGCTTAAGAATGAGAGCGCCTAAAATGCATGAGCTAGTTCATAAATAATGGCATCAGGTACATTCCTTAACATTTATCAGTGATATAAATGCTAAGAGTTTTGTTTTGGTTCGGGTACCAATAAATCCTTCATAAACTATAAGTATAGCAAACTTTTAAAATATTCATAAGAACCCTAGATATTAAGTGTAAGGTAAAACTTACAGACGAAAATCATAGGAACCATTTCTTCTGTTCCTGTCATAAATCTTCAAACATAAAACTCTAAAGTACCCTCTCTCCAGATAAATGCATTCATATGTAATTGATATCTCTTTGATCCCTATTGATTACGAATACCAAATGGTATGACAAAAGCGCCATATCAGTATGGAGGTTTAATGCATGGGACCACAAAGATATTCCGATGGTCATATGGTACTAAAGTCAGCTAATGGTATTCAAAGAAGATATCCAGAATGGAATTGTCCAAGTAAAGGTCTTCGATTAAGAAATTCGTGGACTCGTAACATAAATGTGTCACTCATTTGACACAAGCAAGGATGGATGAACTGGAGCCTGAGATTTGGAAAACCTCTGTAACCTCCTTGTGTCTTGATTATTGACGGGTGGTCCGTAGGACAACCCTTAAGTGCCTTAAAAAGATTAAAATCCCATGCTTTACACGTTTAATTGTTTGAACTTGGTAACTACTAGTTGTTTGGACGTGCAGGTGCAAATGGAGCATAAAAGGGAAAGAATTTGGAGCATCAATAAAAAATCAATTTTTGGAATTGAAGAATTAAGAGGATAGCATGATAGAGGACGAAATTACGAGAACGTAGGCGAAAACGGTGAAGAAAACGGAGTTGAAACGAAAAAGTTATGCTGAAAACAAGTTTTCAACATTGCTAGCCGTAAGACAGGAGCTCCTGGCCGTAAGACTCACTGCTTGGCGTAACCTACGGCTGGGAGCCGTAGGTTACGGCTCCGACTGATGTTTTCATGTAACTCACGCATTTAATGACCATTTTGAGGGGATTTATGGAGACTTATCATTGGTTTTCGGTTACTACTGGTTGGTGAACGAGTTTGGGGAGTTCTTGGAGACTTTTTGGTGTGAAGAACACATTGGAATCATAAGTTAATTGTCTTTGATCTTGATGAACAATATTACTTTTGTTATGATGTTGCTTCAAGCCATGTGTGGCTAAACACTTTAAGATCGTCCTAGATTGAAGGTTTGCTTGAGACACTTTGTATTTGATTTCCTAATTTCTAGAATAGCAATCCTTATCTTTATGGTTGGTTTGTTATGGCGTGTGATTGTTTGTTAGTAGCTTGTTAATTCTTATGTTAATCTAGTTTGAAACCATACGTTCTTGGTGCCGTTGGCAATCGAGATATCATGGGTATAATTAGGATTTGGTAAGGGTTGATTGATCATCGGGTAACAACCTCACGTTCTAGGAATCTGAGTACTTAGTTCCCTTTCATCACTGCAAGTAATCACACATGAGCTATGTCTATGTAGTTCTTTCTAGTGGAATGATAATATGAATGTCGAAACAAACCGGAAATCTAGGATGGTCATTTGTCTCTAATTTGCTTACAACCAAACTTTTCTCTTGCAATTTAATTAGTTTAATTTAGTCTAAAACCAATTCACTCACATAAACTCTTGAATTTTATTTCTCTTGCAATTAGATTAATTTAGTTAAATTAGATAAACTTTCAAATAACACATATTCCACAAACTCCCTGTGTTCGATACCCACTTGCCACTATCTATATAGTTGTTTTTGGGATTAAATTTGATTGTGACCACGACATCACGTCAAATTTTGGCGCCGTTGCCGGGGAGTAGTGCGCAACGTGTGTTATTTTTTATCCTTTTTAGTTTGTTATTTTTCTGGTTTATGCTGGGTGTATTAGTGTGCAGGTATTGACAGGTGCATGCGTACTAGAAGCTCTCACAAGCTATCACCTTTGGCATTTAATCCGGAAATGAGTTACCAAGAGGAGTACGATTACGGTGATTATTATGATGAATATTCCCAACTTTCATATGAAGGCCCTCAGATGTACGATCAAGATTATTATCATGCTCAGTATACATTTGATCAGTATGGTTATGAATGTGTAACTCAACAACCTACTTTGCACTATCAGTCACATAAATCTGAAAGTCTTGACGAGATGATGAGAAAGAGACACATGGTTCATGTTGAAAAAGAATTAACAAAACCTCATTTGTCAATGGAAGAACGAGTAGAACTTTTGGAATGGAAATATGATTTGTTACCAAAAGAGGTGAAAGATATGAGGCCAGGGACGTCGATATTGGAAAAACGTCAAGCAAAACAACACTGGATATATGTGCAGATTGAACAAATGACACCTATGGGTGATGTAGAAGAAAAGGTTGTGAGTCCTCCCGAACTTGAAACTGAATTATTAGGGCCAAATGAGGAATATACAATTGAAATTATTGTGGAGGAACCACCTATGGAGAGCAAAGTTGAGGGCCTTTTACTTGATGAACCAATCAAAGTTGATTACAACTCTCCGGCTGTGGTGGTTATGGAAACCAAGAGTGTTAAGGATGCATGTTTAGAAACTAGGAAGGTGGCACTTCATGATGTGGGAGATTTCATTCATAAGTTATGTTTATGGGAGAGTTTGGATTTGTTGGGCACAGAAAACGAAGTAGTGAAGTGGAGAGTAAACTACCGAGCATTTGTTGGAAATTCTGTAGGAAAATGTGGATTTAAAGAATTTTGCAAAGAAAGATGGGACGTGACAAAGCACACACACAATAGAAGAATCAAACACCGTACTTACATCAGCAACGAAAAAGGTAAATGTGCATTAAGACCACCATAACGCATATCAGGTATGGTCTGGCTGAAGACCTTTAAACTTAGCGCTCTCGGGAGGCAGCCCGAGGATGTAGAGTATTGTATTTGTGTTTTGTTTTGTTTTGCTTTGTTTGGTTTTGTTTTGGTGTTGTGTTTGTGTGTTGGCAGGTTATTACGTTTCAACCCTCGCGGATGCAATGATTCAAGTGTGGGGATGTTTGGCAACATCCCTGTTGAGATATCGGCGAATCCAAGAGATGTTTATGAACCGGTCCGATTACCGCAACTACATCACTACCAACACTGCTGATTTACTAATCAGGTTGTGTCTTGTTCTCATTTTGTGCACCTTTGTATATATTCATGTTTAAGTTTAAGGTTGGGCGGTTGGGTGGTGTTTTGATGTGTTTAGTTTATGGGTTGTGAAGGATTGGTGGTGTTTCTAATAATTAGAATAAAAAAAAATATACAAAAAAAAAAAGAAAGAAATTTGGGATTTGAGAGTATTAGCGGAAGCTAATGTTTTTGGTTAGAAGCGATCTTTCCCTCAAAACCATACATTGGGACAATGTATCCCAAGTGTGGGGATGGGGGGAAATTTTTGAGAATTTAAAAAAAAATTGTGAAATCAAGCAAAAAAATTGTCGAAATTTGAACACTTGATATTGTTCCACTTGACACACCGACACCCATTTCTAGTCTTTTCTTGGTGAGAATTTGAGCCATATATGGTTATTGTATAGATATTTCTTTGGTTTGAGTGGCGGTGTGTGTCTTGTGTTAATAGAACTTGTGTTTGAATTCTTGTTAAATCCTAGAATTTGCATGCTTTTGAAGATGATAGGGGACTTTTAGGTAACCTCGTCTAGAAGTGTGAGAGTGTGGGATAGGTGGGTTGGACCTCATACGTTACATATATGAGCTTGGTATTGTGAGGGGTGGGGGTTTGGTCTTTAGAAAGCCATGTTTGAGCCTTATACCATTCGGTTGTGACCCAAACCTACTTCCTACAAAATTTTACCTATTGAGATGACCCGGTTTAGGAGATTTAGTATGTAGTATTGATGTTCTTGTATATATTGTTGAGTTTGATGTGTTATGAAAAAAAAATGAAAAAAAATGAGGAAAAAAAAAGAAAAAAAAAAGAGAAAGATATGAAAAAAAAAGTATTTAGTTGCAATAGTAGTTGAGAATGTTGAAGAAGTTGTGTATATATTTGATGGTTGCTTTGTTTAGTGGTAGAAATAAAAACCGGGTCAAATCAATTAGCTCTCGCATATATATTCCACCATTTTCCTACCTTTGCACCTAGCCCCGTTACAACCCGTAAGTCCTTTTGATTCATAAGCATGCTAAATACCCAATAGGAGGAGACTTGATTTTTATACAAGCTTTTTGTCGCACAATCACACACGTGCATTGAGTGTTTTAGCATAATGTGCTAATATTTCTTGTCACCAAGAGTTGTTGTGAGGGGTGTGTCTTGTGGTGTGATAAAAAGTTAGTAAAAGGACGATACATTTTAGCTTGATTTGCATGTTGATCGCTTGTGGTTTTGAAATGGTTTTTGAATAGGTTGCTTGGGACAAGCAACGCGTAAGTGTGGGGATGTGACGGGTGGTCCGTAGGACAACCCTTAAGTGCCTTAAAAAGATTAAAATCCCATGCTTTACACGTTTAATTGTTTGAACTTGGTAACTACTAGTTGTTTGGACGTGCAGGTGCAAATGGAGCATAAAAGGGAAAGAATTTGGAGCATCAATAAAAAATCAATTTTTGGAATTGAAGAATTAAGAGGATAGCATGATAGAGGACGAAATTACGAGAACGTAGGCGAAAACGGTGAAGAAAACGGAGTTGAAACGAAAAAGTTATGCTGAAAACAAGTTTTCAACATTGCTAGCCGTAAGACAGGAGCTCCTGGCCGTAAGACTCACTGCTTGGCGTAACCTACGGCTGGGAGCCGTAGGTTACGGCTCCGACTGATGTTTTCATGTAACTCACGCATTTAATGACCATTTTGAGGGGATTTATGGAGACTTATCATTGGTTTTCGGTTACTACTGGTTGGTGAACGAGTTTGGGGAGTTCTTGGAGACTTTTTGGTGTGAAGAACACATTGGAATCATAAGTTAATTGTCTTTGATCTTGATGAACAATATTACTTTTGTTATGATGTTGCTTCAAGCCATGTGTGGCTAAACACTTTAAGATCGTCCTAGATTGAAGGTTTGCTTGAGACACTTTGTATTTGATTTCCTAATTTCTAGAATAGCAATCCTTATCTTTATGGTTGGTTTGTTATGGTGTGTGATTGTTTGTTAGTAGCTTGTTAATTCTTATGTTAATCTAGTTTGAAACCATACGTTCTTGGTGCCGTTGGCAATCGAGATATCATGGGTATAATTAGGATTGGGTAAGGGTTGATTGATCATCGGGTAACAACCTCACGTTCTAGGAATCTGAGTACTTAGTTCCCTTTCATCACTGCAAGTAATCACACATGAGCTATGTCTATGTAGTTCTTTCTAGTGGAATGATAATATGAATGTCGAAACAAACCGGAAATCTAGGATGGTCATTTGTCTCTAATTTGCTTACAACCAAACTTTTCTCTTGCAATTTAATTAGTTTAATTTAGTCTAAAACCAATTCACTCACATAAACTCTTGAATTTTATTTCTCTTGCAATTAGATTAATTTAGTTAAATTAGATAAACTTTCAAATAACACATATTCCACAAAGTCCCTGTGTTCGATACCCACTTGCCACTATCTATATAGTTGTTTTTTGGATTAAATTTGATTGTGACCACGACATCACATCAATTATCTTCTCCAAAGATTACCCTGTTTACCTCCTGTGGGGAAAGTAGAGTTAAGATTTATATCCCATTTAGGGCTGTATCATTATGGAATTTCCTAAACGGCTAGTACCATCATTGGAGGAATGGAAACCCTGATTAAGTAAGTTTTAAAATAGAGGATTCATATAGCCTAACTCAATATTCCGAGAGTTGATATTGTTAAATAAGAAGGACGGTTCATTTGCTTATGCATTGATTACCGCAACCCTATTTAGACAACGATTAAGAATCGCCATCAACTACCCAGGATCGTCGATTTGTTCGACTAACTGTAAGGATTAGCTATTCCTTAAGATTAGTTTTAAGCAGTGGTTGGAATAACCATCTCACCATAAAATAAGTCTTTTCTATAACAATTATTATACAAGTGTCAAGGCTACTCCTTTGGGAACCTTGTATAGATAGAATGTTAACATCTATTGTTAGAACAATAGATTAGTAAGTCCAATTATCAGGATCTGAAAGTTGCATTGGAAACAACAAATAAGATCATTCGAATTCGTAATCATCTAAAAATTTCCAGTAATCGGCAGAAAATTGAGGATTGATAAAGGTCGCAACCTTCTTAAGTCCTTAATAAGGAATAAGGTTCAATTGAAAGTATCGCCCTAAGAAGGGTGTGCTAAAAATTTTATTTTTATCAGGGCTAGTCAAATTCTGGTATATAGAACCATTCGAGGAAATCGAATACATCAAAAAGATCAATAGCTTATAAACTAGAACCTGTATAAGGAGCTTAGTGGAGCTCGCAATGCGACCCACATTAATAATTTAAGAATAGGTATCATCGATAAGTCGAAACGCATTATCACATGATGATATGAAGATTAATGAAAATTATGATTTGATAAGAAACATGTATCGATTAAGGATCGGCAGGTTAAGAAGCTCCAAAAGGATACATGTACCTATTAGAAAGGTCAATTGGGGTGCCTTAGAGGCCCAAATGTACTGGGGAAGATTAAGCCCAATATAAGACAGAAAGTACTTCCTTTACTTTAGCAAATCTCGAGGTCGAGATTTCTTTTAAGGGGGTGAGGATGTAACACCTCGTAAAATCACGTCCAATAATGTATTGACACGTGTAATAAACCCTAATAAAGTCGAACCTTGAATTTAAGGGACTAATTTTTCGAAAAATCGAAAACATTAATTATAAAAGAACTGGAAGTATTAACATACCTAAAATAAGTTTCTAAATAACCTTCTACGGTTTTACATTCACAAATGAGCCACTTGTTGATCACGTGTAGCCGTTTGTGCAAATAATTGAAAGTGTGCGCAATAAAGGGGTTAAAAGTGTCAACATGTTAATTCTTACCTCTGAGTGACCTTTTAACAATCCGAGAGCTTCATGATATTTGATTATACTCTCGAGAATGCCAGAAATTGGCCGTCTAAGGTTTTTATGCCTATAAGTAAAGTTACGCGCAACTTTGCAAGATAGAGAGACTAAAAGTGTCAATATGTTTAATTATACCTCTGAATGACCTTTTAGCAAACCTGAAGCATCGTGATGTTTAATAATACTTCCAAGAATGCCTAATGTGGATTAGATGAGGCTTCGATGATATTAAATGATGAGATGTGCAAGTTTGCGCAAATGAGGGACCTAAAGCGTCAACTTTTGAATCTACGCCTTTCGGTGACCATTTAAGCGAACGGGAGCGTAGTAACATTTATGTATATGCTTGGGAATGATCAATATGGGCCATGGAAGGCTTGGATATCATTAAACAACGTTTCGCGCTACTTTGCGCAATTAAAGGACTAATTGCGTCAAATTGCGGAAGTATGCCGATTCGTGGGGTATCGGACCTTCCGGAATATGACCATGAGTTAATCATACCCTAATTATCCTTTATATAGCTTAGATCTAGGCTTTAGAGGTGTTTGGTGCGCAAAAATAAACTTTTACGTCATGCAGGGACTAAAAGTGTCAAAAAGTGCACAAGTTTGCATTCTCGCGCATATCTTGCAATCTGAATATATCCGGACACCCAAAAATTTATGTAAGCACTAAAATATTTTATTTTAGTATTTGGATTGATAAAATTCCATTCGTCGCGTCATTTGGATCATTTTTCGCGTCCGTCCGTGTTTCGTCGTAATTAGCCGAACAACGAGACCGTACGACCAAACGAACCGACATCTGGTATATTTTTGAGCATGTTTCATGTTCCCTATGCTTAGGCATCATTATAGAGCCTTGAAAATGGTTTAACGGGTGTTAGAAGTGCCAAAAACTCAACTATGCAAGTGCAAGGGCCAAATGTGTCAACAGTTGAATCTTTGCTGTGCTGACAGGGTCCTTACGGACCGTATAACAAGGACCATACGGTCCGTAAGCAGGTGCTAGATACGAATTTTTGCTTGGTCACTTCTCTATTCCATACTCATCCAATGTCGGGTCAAACATAATTATAAAAAGTCAACAGAAGACTATTTTTCAAATAAATTCATAATTAACCAAGTGGAAGCCATGGAACCTGTTTTAACACTTATATAACTTGGTAATTAATGTAAGAAAATGTTTAAGCATGTTCAACCCGACAATTTCAAGTTTAGGATCGGTTCGGAACCTAAAGTCGCAAAAGTTGACTTTTGCTTTGACTTTTAGTTCTGAACCGAATTAGCTTAGTTTGATTATGTCTTAGGGTTACTTTGTGACCATGTTATATGTTAGTATAACTCTCTGAGGTTATACAACTTGGATCCTTAGTTATCCTATTCATTTACATGTTCCCGTTATATGCTTAAATGTTGAGCATTATGCCCATTTGACCTTAAAACGATATTTTTTGAAAAATATGAAAGAATAGAAACCTTTATTACTGAATTATAAACTTGTCCCTAAAATTTGACATCAGTTTGTGGTCTAGATTAGGAGTTATGCTCATTAGCGTAAATGAAAAGCTTTTTATTAAGTAAACGGCATAATTATCGTATAGCCTATCTAAACCCAATTTTTGATATCAAACTTTTTACCTACTGATATAAAATAATATTTTGGGATTTTTGAAGATTTTTATTTATTTTTAGGCTGAGCATAACATAGAGTTCTAATCTTGATTCGGTTATTGACGGTTTCGCCCTTTTGGCTATAAAATGAGTTTTACAAATCCTTTTGACCCCAAACCTTTTTTCTACTGATCTAATATGATAAATAAATTATTTTGAGCCTTTTGGAATAATAAAAACATCAGCTTTCCTTTGAAAACCCGGAAATGGCTCCAAATCGCCCTTTTAAGCGTTTTTAACGCATAGTATGTATTAAAACTATTTTAAACATATAAGGTTTGGTGCCTACTGATATATTCAGTAAATTTTTATATTTTAACAGTAAGCAAAAGTTTTGAACTCAGATTTCCAGTTTTGACCTTTTAGGCTTATATGAAATTACCAAAATGCCCCTACGGTGCATAATATGGTTATAATTAATAAATTTCACATATATATGATACCCTACTGTTATAACTTATTAAATTAAGTATTTTTACTGATTATATCAGACCTGTAACTCAGGCTAATATTTAAACTCTTTCATAACCCTTAAAATGACCAAAATGCCCTTACGGGACATGGTTTGCGTTTAAAATCATTTCGGGCATAACGGAAGGTATCTTACTGATATCACAACATATTTAAGGCATATTAACTTAGGAAACATGTATATGACTCTTATGGTTACCCGTTACGCATATTTCGCGTTCGGCTCGGTTTATGTAACTAGTTTGCATAAATTGACCAAAACGGGTCAAACATTATCATTGTTGCCTCAAAATCCAGAATGTGATTAGTTTACCCATATTATACAAGTCTTCAAACTTGTCGGGTCTAAATCACATTTTAATCCGGTCTGCGCTTAATCTTGCGTTTTGAACCGTAAACCTTTCCTTAAAACTAACCGGTCTAAGTTTCAACTTAAATAAGACCCGTTAGGAATCTAATAGGTTAATAAAACCTTCGTTCCAGATTAAGAGCCCCAGTAGAAGTACTTGTGCTTGCTGATTAGAATATACGGCTGAGTATAAATTGCATTGCTAGCTCAGGTAAATACTTTTAACTTATTTTCCCTATACGGGCTTGGGATACGGTATTATAAAAATACCGCTTGGTCGGGTGTAGAAACCTTTTAATCGGAGATGATTAAATTGCATAATCCCGTTTTAATCTGTATTGATTGATAACAAATAACATTAGGGGTTAATGACCGTGTCCTGGATATCCTTGGCTCATTTAAAAAGTGAATGGCCACAACTTAAGCACAAGGTGTAGGCATAACACCTCCTGTTGCGTATGTAAAAGATATACTCACTCGTAAGGGTGTCTTCTTGTGAGATTATATTTGTGGTGTGTCTATTAATCTTGACCGGCTTGTATAATCACCGGCCCTAAATGTTGGACAAACATGTAAATCAGATACAAGATTTTTATTAATAAAATTGTCCCAGGTTATAAAAGAATTTTTGTGCCTTGTGCATTCAAATCAATTTTCTTAAACATTTTCAAAATGAGTCAGTTAAATTGTATTTACCAGTGTAAAGTGAAGTATTTTCCAAAAAGGTTAAGTGACAGGTACTGTACGTAATTGGCTGGGAGCTCAGGGCGTTAATAAGGAATCTTGCCAGTTCTAGATGCCTAAAGTCTGTTGAACAGTTCTCTTTTATTTGATCCGCCTGTGGATCCTTTACATACCGTTGTAATACTTTGATATTCTCATTCGGTTGTAATACAATTATCTTTTGCTTCCGCTATGCATTTAAATTGTGTTGTTTGACTATGATGATATCAACTACGTCACGATACTCCCCACCGGGCCCACCGGTAATACGTGGAAATATCGGGGTGTGACATGGAAGGTGTAATATTTGATTCAATTCTGCCAAGAAAAAGGACTTCTGTGCAGGCTATAAATAGGGGTGCTTGGCTCACTTGCAACTCATCCCTTGGCAAACCACCTCTCTCACACTTCACCCACCCACCACCACCATCACAACCCTCATCTACCACCATCATCCATCATCCATCATCCATCATAGAGTGTGTGTAGTAGTCTCGGGATCCAAGATTAATCGTAAGAGTTCTTGACAATCAAAGGCCATGTTTGCCTAAGTCTCTTACATCACTTAGTGAAGACAAGTGTTTAGTGTAATACTTTTTATTTTTAATCTTTTCGCACTTTTTATTTGGTTATGTATTAATGACTTTAATAACTAGTTTCTTATGTTGAAGGTGAATCTTCCTTATCATTTGTCCGTGGTGTCTTGACGTTATTTTACTGTCTATAAAAAATAAAATTTTACACCACTCATATCTCCACGGTCTATATGGAGATATGTTGGCTACCTTGTCGGGGGTTAAGGGAATGGTTTGGTAAGAGTCATGCCTTGTTCAGTGTATAGATCCTGCAAGGACCTGGGTCAAGCTTAGTAGGACCACCTTCAATACCCACTGGTATTGGATGGCGGGGGTTCGAATTTCTTGATCCCCTCATATGTAAACTACTATTAAAACATTAACCCGGCTACTTAGGATTGTATCCCTGCTGACTCAAACTACTTAGCCGAGGGTAACGTCACCTTCAAAAGAGGGGCCTACCACATTACGCATTAATAACTTAATTAATTATCTTTCAATAATCTAACCCTTTGGGATTGTATCCTTGCTGACTCAAACTACTGGGTTGAGGGTAACGTCACCTTCAAAAGAGGGGCCTACTACTATAACTAAGATTATCTCTTAAAAAGTGCAAAAGTGCGGAAATAATCAAAGGTTACACTAAAGGCGAGTCGGATCCAAGTGATTCATCTTGTCTATCTGTTTTATTTTTATTTTTATTTTCAGCATTTTTAGTTTTTATTTTCTAGTTTAAAACCTTTTTCTAAAATTTTGATTTGATTAGACGTTGAGGATAAACCGGTACTAAAAGCTCTTGTGTCCTTGGACGACCTCGGTATCTTACCAACACTATACTACGCTCACGATGGGTGCACTTGCTCATATGTGTGTTTGGTGTTAGTAAAATATCGTGTTTTATAAATTTAAAACTTGACTAAAGGGTTAAAAAGGGCTAAAAAAATACATAAAAACCTATACCACACAACATACATCAAGTTTTTGGCGCCGTTGCTGGGGACACAAGGATTTTAAGAAAGTTAGGAATCAACGGCCTAATCGTTTTTTTTATTTTTCTGTTTTTTTAGATTATTTATAAATTTTCAGTTTCTGCAGAGCTCAGCACGGGCCGTGCCTGGTCGGACACGGGCCGTGCCCAACATTGTTACTGGCAGTTTTTATTTTCCGAGTTACAGAGAGTAGAGCACGGGGCCGTGTCGGTGCAACATGGGGCCGTGTCTAGCTCCCCACTAACATGGATCCGGAAAACAATTACTGTATCTCCGACCACGGGCTGTATTCATCTGAGCACGGGGCCGTGGTAAAATTTCTGACCAACGTTCTTCTTTGTTTTTATTGCAGGACTTGGAACCCAGGCGCCACATCTGAACTTTCTACGCAGTGTATGAGCTCCAGTTCTAGTAGAGACATAAAAGAATCTCTAGACGAACCCGAACGCTTTCTAAGAAAAAGACTTAAAGCTAAAAACCAAGAGAAAGTTTCGGGGGACCCACTCCAAATGGCGGATCAACGTACCCTCATGGATTACCTACAGCCCACCGTAGGTAATGTCGGCGCCGCTATCAATGCACCGAATGTCGAGGCCAACAACTTCGAACTTCGGCCGCATTTGATACAAATGCTCCAAAACTCCGCCACCTTCCATGGGCTTGCGGACGAAGATCCCCATCTACATATCACTAACTTCTTGGAGATATGTGTTACTTTTCGGATCAATGGAGCATCAAATGACGCCATCCGCCTTCAAATGTTTCCATTTTCACTAAAAGACCGAGCTAAGGCTTGGCTAAATACCCTCCCAGTTGGCTCGGTAAACACTTGGGATGAACTAGCCCAAAAGTTTTTATATAAGTATTTCCCTCCTGCTAAAACAGCTAAATTAATGACTGAAATTAACACATATTCACAAGAGGACGGGGAATCCTTGTATGAAAATTGGGAAAGGTTCAAGGAGCTACTAAGAAAGTGTCCTCATCATGGTCTTGCGGTATGGCAACAAGTATCCACTTTCTATAATGGGTTGTTGCCACACACAAGACAAACACTTGACTTTAGCTCCGGGGGACTTTTAGGTAATCGCCGCCCAAATGAAATTTATAATCAAATTGAGGAAATTGCTTAAACCAATTTTCAGTGGCACACTCCCCGAGGCACGAAATCTATTGCCCCGGGCGCCCATAAGGTTGATGAGAGCACCTCCTTGCAAGCCCAAATCGAAGCCCTTTCTTCGAAAATAAAAAAGTTAGAAATGGCAAAAACGGCTTCGGTTATGGCTTGCGAGGGGTGTGGTGGGCCACATGAAAATTGGAGTTGTATGAAAGAAATGGATAATCAAACAGAATCGGTAAACTACATTGATAATAGACCTAGGCCGTCGGGTCCTCCAACGGGTACCTACAACCAAGGATGGCGTAACCACCCTAACCTCGGTTGGAGAGAACCCGCCAATAGTAGTAACCAACAAAATCTAAACCAACGAACAAACTTTCAACAACCAAGAAACGAGTCACAAAATTTCTCTCAACAACAAGGGGGACGAGAATGGCTTGAAGATACCGTATCTCGCCTCATCCCCGACACCGAAAAGAAAAACTCGGATCGATTTCAACAACTGGAATTGAATTTTAGAAATCAACAAGCTAGTATTCAAAATATTGAAAAACAAATAAATCAACTAGCTTAAAATTTCTCCGAGAGACCACAAGGCGCGTTACCAAGCAATACCGAAACCAACCTAAAGGCGCAAGTGCATCTCATCACATTGAGAAACCATACCGTGGGTCCCGAGGAGGCTCCGTTACCTCCAGTTGAAAAGAGCCGATCTAGCCAAACCACAACTCCACCGACGCCCCAACAAGAGACGGCTCCTCCACCAAATCAAGAGCCCACCAAGAACCCTCCGGTTCCATACCCCGGTTGGTTAATTCGCCAAAAGACCGATGAGCAATTCACAAAGTTCGTAAACTTACTAAAACAATTGCATGTTAATATTCCATTTGTTGAAGTCCTAACCCAAATGCCTAAATATTCAAAATTTATGAGGGACTTCCTCACTCACAAAAGGAAAATTGAATCATTGCAATTAGTTAATTTGAGCGAGGAATGCTCCGCCTTGCTACTTAACAAACTCCCGCAAAAGAAGATCGATCCTGGGAGCTTCACAATCCCTTGTTCGATTGGGGAATCTCCCATTCGCAATACACTGGCCGACCTCGGGGCTAGCATCAACCTCATGCCCGCATCAATGTTCGACCGACTCGGCCTAGGGAAAACAAGCCCTACAAAAATGAGCATACAACTCGCCGATAGGTTCGTCAAATATCCACAAGGTGTCGCTGAAAATCTATCGGTTAAAGTCGGCGAATTTGTCTTCCCAGCCGAATTTGTCATACTAGATATGGAGGAAGATACTGAAGTACCACTCATCTTAGGGAGGCCATTTCTAGCTACGGCCCACGCAGTGGTAGACATGAATGGTGGAACACTAACATTGAGGGTTGGGGGTAAGGAAATGAAGTTCGGAGTTGGTAAGAGAGTAGAAGTCGATGACCCGGTCAATTACATGAAGGTCATATACTCAAGTCTGGATGATGCTCTCCGACAGTGCAACATGGGATGCAAAACATCCCACTTGGGTAACATCTGACTGGCTTTGGGTCTAGCCAAGGACCCTTATAAACGTGGCGCACCACGGAGGCATTCCGCGGAACTATCCTTAGTTTAGTTTAGATTAATTTTTATGTTTTCTAGTTTAGTTTTAATTTTCAGGAATAAAACACACTCGGGATGGTGAAGGATACTAAGGGAAACTTCAACCAGCACCCCATGCACGAAAACAGAGCCTCCCGTCAATTTATCTTCATTACAGCAAGTTCGGCACGGGCCGTGTCCAGCCAACACGACCCCGTGCTGAACAGCCTGCTGGAAATCGCCCAGTTCAGGTAACTGGACACGGGGCGTGTTCGCTGAGCACGCCCCCGTGCCCAGGCTTCTGTTACTTTCTAATGATTTTTGTTGCTGGCAACCTAAGCACGGGGACGTGCCCGGACACCACGGGCCCGTGTCCAGATGCCCAGTAACATAAAAATTTGTTTTTAACACACCTTTTACACATTCAATCAACCTAAAAACTTATTTTTGGGATACATTGAGGACAATGTGTAATTTAAGGGGGGCGGGGGGTGGTGGGGGGATGCTAAAACCTTGAATTTTGCAAGTCCTAATTACAAGCCTTATAAAAAACTCTATTGGAACCGCTAAACACCCCAAATTTTTTTCAAATTTTTTATATTTTTTTTACTTGTCTTAGTTTAATTTGGGGATTACAAGTTTCAAAAAGGGTATATTTTTACAAATTTACAAACGATAGCGTCATGATAAAAAGAACCAAAATAAGAAAATTATGAAACGACATGACAAATCTAGTTAAAATTTGATTATATATACTTGATCACATAAAAACCCATTCCAACAAAAAGTGAGTTTTGAGCCTTTATTGAACATATAAATACACATCTTTAAACTAAATGCTCATTTTTCGTTTCTTGTGTGAATAGCCGTTTGTTTTCTTACGACTCTAGAACTTGCTATAACGATACATTCCCGGTCCTTACCAACGTAAACCCAAGTAAGTAAATGATGGAGGCATTAGGACTAACCTTTTTTTTTTCTTTCAACACCATTATTTTTCTTTTTTTTTTACCACCTACCCAAAATCCCCCTAGTTAACCCCTTTGAGCCTAAACCTTTTCATTTCTTAACCCACAAAACAAACACCCTTTACCCACCAAAACCCTTTTCGTTTTAAACCCTTCATTTTAGTAAAAAACTCGGTTTTTCAGGTGACATTCCTTATCAAAAAAAAAAAAAAAAAAAATGATGAAGCCAAGAAATAAAACAAACAAGTTCATCAAAAAGAACTTTGTTTGAAGATTTGTTTCATTAAAATAAAATAAAAAAAGTTACAAAAATAAAAAGTCTTACGAAAACCGACGCTTTTTAAGCCTTTCGCCCTTTTTCTACTAACCACTTACCCAACCACCTACCTTTAACCCAAGCCTAACCCTTCCCCCAAAGTTCTCTTGATATTTATAAAGGTGTATAGTTAAAAAGGAGAAGGATTGATTGCTTGGCAAGCTTATGGTGGAAATAAGTTCCATGCCGCTCTCGAGTGTTTCACAAAAATACATCTTCGGCCGAGTGTTGAGTGATCTCCCGTGAGGTATGTGAACTAAATGGAATTTTAAAGAGGCATGTTATGCCCAAATAAGTAGTTTATCTTATGTAATGTTCTAAATAAATCATGACGAATATGACTGTAAATAACATAAAAATAAAACCTAATAAAAATCTTGGAATCCCGACACTCAAGACAAGCCCAAAACCTTCTTTTCTACCCGTTCCATTTGGGAGTGTAAGCCACATTATAAAGAGTTTTGCTTGAGGACAAGAAAAGATTCAAGTGTGGGGGTATTTGATGTGTATAAAATGCAACATATAAATTACAGCAAATGTGGCATAAAACTAACCATTTTTTAGTACTAATGTTGGAAAATGTGTGCTTTTGTCTTCCTTTTATATTTTCAGGATCAAATGAGCTCAAATGAATAAAAGAAGCAAAAATGCAGCCAAAACTAACAATAATACAAGAAAAGGAATAAACGTGGCATGCCCGACCCCTCGACAGCATCTTCCCAAGCAAAAAAAAGAGAACAGAAGGCTGAACACGCCCCGTGCTCATTGAGCACGGGGGCGTGCCCAAGTGTCTGCAGAAAAGACAAAGTTGTAGAAGCTTCTATCACCCACCACGGGGGCGTGCCCAGCGGACACGGGGCCGTGGTCAACGCTAAGATTCGCAGAATCCAGGCAAATCTTGATAGTACAAATACGCTTCTGCACACGGGGCTGTGCCTAGCGGACACGGGGGCGTGGTCAACTAATGCAGACAAACTGCACTTAATGAAGAAAGAGAATATGGGTGGACACGGGGCCATGTCCGGGCTTCTGTGCAGGCTATAAATAGGGGTGCTTGGCTCACTTGCAACTCATCCCTTGGCAAACCACCTCTCTCACACTTCACCCACCCACCACCACCATCACAACCCACATCCACCACCATCATCCATCGTCCATCATAGAGTGTGTGTAGTAGTCTCGAGATCCAAGATTGATCGTAAGAGTTCTTGACAATCAAATGCCATGTTTGCCTAAGTCTCTTACATCACTTGGTGAAGACAAGTGTTTAGTGTAATACTTTTTATTTTTAATCTTTTCGCACTTTTTATTTGGTTATGTATTAATAACTTTAATAACTAGTTTCTTATGTTGAAGGTGAATCTACCTTATCATTTGTCCGTGGTGTCTTGGCGTTATTTTACTGTCTATATAAAATAAAAGATTTACACCATTCATATCTCCACGGTCTATATGGAGATATGTTGGCTACCTGGTAGGGGGTTAAGGGAATGGTTTGGTAAGAGTCTTGCCTTGTTCAGTGTATAGATCCTGCAAGGACCTGGGTCAAGCTTAGTAGGACCTCCTTCAATACCCACTGGTATTGGATGGCGGGGGTTCGAATTTTTTGATCCCCTCATATGTAAACTACTATTAAAACATTAACCCGGCTACTTAGGATTGTATCCCTGCTGACTCAAACTACTTAGCCGAGTGTAACGTCACCTTCAAAAGAGAGGCCTACCACATTACGCATTAATAACTTAATTAATTATCTTTCAATAATCCAACCCTTTAGGATTGTATCCTTGCTGACTCAAACTACTGGGTTGAGGGTAACGTCACCGTCAAAAGAGGGGCCTACTACTATAACTAAGATAATCTCTTAAAAAGTGCAAAAGTGCGGAAATAATCAAAGGTTACACTAAAGGCGAGTCGGATCCAAGTGATTCATCTTGTCTATCTGTTTTATTTTTATTTTTATTTTCATCATTTTTAGTTTTTATTTTCTAGTTTAAAACCTTTTTCTAAAATTTTGATTTGATTAGACGTTGAGGATAAATCGGTACTAAAAGCTCTTGTGTCCTTGGACGACCTCGGTATCTTACCAAAACTATACTACGCTCACGATGGGTGCACTTGCCCATATGTGTGTTTAGTGTTAGTAAAATATCGTGTTTTATAAATTTAAAACTTGACTAAAGTGTTAAAAAGGGCTAAAAATAAACATAAAAACCTATACCACACAACACACATCACATATGCATAACCATTTTTTCTTTGAGAAACCCTCAAAGCACACCCCGCGTTGCGGCGGGGCGTAAAACGGTGTCAAATAGTACTAATGGCACACAACTGTCATCGGACCACCCAAAGTAAAATCACGAATATACAAGAAAGAAAAACTAAACTAAAATCGAACAAGCAATGAAATACTAAGCGCACTAGCTCCCCGGCAACGGCGCCATTTTGACGTGACCGTGTCGTCCCGATCAGTCAAAAACCCAATTAAACCTAGGTAGCTAGGGTAAGTCGGGTATCGAATCCACGAAGAGCATGTGGTCAGTATCGCACAACCTGTTCGACTAGTTATACTATTTACAAAAATGTACAATGTAATTATGAAGATTGCTAATTTTTTTATAAGTTTATTTGGTTGGAAAATAAATCGGAGTGACCCGACAATTGGTATTATCTAAAACACTTGTGATTAACTAAAATTGCAACTAAATTACTAAATGATTAAAACAAGAAATTAGAGACAAGTTCCACACCCGGTTCGATTGTTGCAAGACCTAGGGTTCCTACATATTTTAACTTGATTCAATTGCATATAGTGATTAACGGATTACTATCACGAAGCTTAGGTGCCAATTGCTATCGACGTCATAGACAACGGACCGTAATGCACTTCGTAACCTCGGACATGTAAATCCTAACCTACGATAAGGTATAAGTGCACAAATTCATTTCGCAAGATCAAATTTTATAATCATTCGACAATTCACAAATTCAATTCAAATGCACGACAATTATCAAAGGTTTCAAATACTAAACAATTTGTCACAAAATCAAATGAAAATACAAATGCATAAACCCTAGAAATTCTTACAACAATCTATACCGGGGTGAAACCGAAGAGACTAGCCATTGATGGTCAAAGAGGCACGATCACCGGTGTAGGTCCCTTTGAGTCGTATGGATCTTCACAGAATTGTCTTTCCAATCAAGAGTGCGGAATCCTCTTGATCAGAATAAGCAGAAAACGTGTAGGAACAGCAAGACACTTTCAAACTAGGTTTCTATTGATTATCGATTACAAGAATTACAATCAATCAAACCCTAACCACCACTAATTTCGTCCAAGCCCTAGAACTCTCACGAAATTCCTCACACACACTGTTTTGGCTGATTAACCTAAACCCTAAAGCCTAACCTTGTTTATATAACACAAGGTTTCAACTTTAGGCATGGGTTCCTACATGGGCTAGGCCCAAATCGTCCCCCATCACCCAATGTGGGTTTTGTTTAGCCCAAACTCTATAATCTCACTAATACAAAGCTAAACCCGCTAACTGTTTATCGTTTAACAAATTACAAGATATCCAAAGACCAAATCTAAGCTGTTGTCACAAACATGCACCAACAAACTCCCCCTTGACAATAGCTTCATAAAATAACTTTGTCTTCAGTCATCTTGCAATCTTCATGTAGTCTTGCACTGTCTTTGGTCTTTGGATAGCTTCAGCTTCAACAGCTTCCGTCAGCAACAGACTCCCCCTAAGCTGATGCATCCAATCACCAAATCTTCAAAACTTTAGCGTTTGAGTAAACTCCAGTTCAGCATTTGTAAAGCAATCTTCAAACTCTTCAATCTTTGTCTGCAATGTAGAAAGGAGGTTCTACCATGCATCCAATCAAACTCTCACCTCTTCACAGCAACTCAACACTTTAACTTCTCAGCAACATACCGCTTCAATCTGTATACTATAAAACAAACACCTCGAGAAACCATAAGAATTTTTCAACACAGTTAAATAAATTATTATTATTCAAGAGATAGTTAAACTGTATCACAGATTAAGCATTTTCAATTTACCACCAACACACAAAACTTTTTAATCACACACCCTATAACCCGCATGATTTAAAATTTTGAACTCACTTTCTAACACCGTCTCCCCCTATCAGTAACAATTCCTCCAAGAATAACAGTTTTCCGTACGTTAAGAATTTTAAACAGAAAAAGACACTATTTTTGGATTTTTATATTTTTCTGAAAGCAAGTAAATAACAAAAGCAATAAACACTCTATTTTTGTGAGAATCACTGGTAAGAAGATCATATCAGCACAATCAAACTGTTTCACACAATTAGATAATTCTTTATTTAATTTTTCGTGAAAAGCAGTCCAAGATGATTACCAGTATGTTTGTCCACTTAAACAAAACGCATGAACATTTCAAGTACCATTACCGTATGATACGTTACGGTAATTTTATTATACTGAAATACTAGTGTGTCCCACTTCAGGATATACCCCCGCGATCAAGGTATGCACAAAGATTCATCGTAGTAGGTGAGTATACTGAATTCATCCTTTAAGATATCCTGACAGTGCCTAGGTCTGCATATAATCTGTTTTATCATGTTTTGATTGCTTAACAATGAACACCCAAATAAATACTAATCAAATCCTGGAAATATAAACAACACACTCAATCATGTAAGTATCTTCCCTACCACATATTTCACAAGTCCAATCCAGATTTCTGAAATCTTAACTGGGAATAGGTTGAGAAGAGAACAGAATAGATCTTTAGCAGAGATGGTATAATATACAGATCAAATGAGTTTTTCTCAGTTTGATATAGGTTTCTTGGGTTTCTTTTGGGCACTTGAGGGCCTCTTTCGGGTGTATTAGATCTATAGCGCGACAACGTACAGCTAGGTCAGCATGTATCTGGATGCAGCAGAAGCTGTCGTTGCCTAGCACCTCCAGGTCAGCATATATCTGGATGCAGCAAAGGAGGTACACGATTTTTTTTCAGAGAAGATTTCAGAATCAGATCAAAATTGTGTGTATCGGGACAACATACAGACATTCAAATAGAAATGAGCTAATTCCAAGTGACTTTCTTTCCTGGGGTCATGTACAATTTTAGTTCTGAACAGAAGGACAGCCAAGATATCCCCAGATGAAATAACAGTATAAAGACCCAAAACTTCAGATTTTGGCAATCTATCAACGCAAGATTTAAGGTCATTAAACCATACACCACTGATGTGTTCCCCACTCATACACAGTTTATTTAGGTTTATATCACATTGGTAAGTTGATTATTTCATGCTTTTTGCCTACTGGTACATCGTATGATGAAGCTGCTATCACACTTAAGCAATTTAGTTTATTTTCAGTGTGACAGTCTAACTTGCTGATGTACTATCATTTCTCCTTTTTCACACAGTGATAACTCATTTTTGATTTTCTATATTTTTTTATGTTTTTGATTTTTCAAATTTTTTTATTTTTGATTTTTAAGAAAAGCAATAAACTATTTACAAAAATTCTTATGAAAAACCAGTTATTCAGGATTCCTCATCCCGTTGAGTTCGACTAAATGTTCAAAGCGAGCCCTGTCAAATGCTTTAGTATAAATATTTGCCAGGTTATCTAGTGTGTCGACTCAGCACTTTGAATTTCAATTTAAATCAATCAATATAAATATATCAACAATCTCACATCCCCCTTCATGTGCCTAGAGCAGCCACTATCAACATAAGTTCATAATCTTTCTTAGCAGCTCCTGCACACACCAACTAAGAAATTAGTTAGATTGGGGGACCCAAGCCTTAATGGTCTTGGGTCGTCCAAATTCACCAACCACTTGAACATCCATCCAATATCCATTACTCCTAACAGGAGTCTTGGATCTCAGACCTGTTGATGGAATTTGATTTTGATTTCCATAAGGTCTCTGGTCCTGAGGGTTCCTATATGTGTTTGGACTATTTGAACTTTGAAAATTTTGATTTTGGTACCTCGAATTTTGATTCCAAGAAGCTTGATTATTATAATTTCTAAAGCCATTGTTATAAAAATTTCGACAACCATTATTTTGGTATCGATTTTGATATTGACCTTGACTTCTGAAATTATTTGAATTTCCATTAAAATTGTTCATTCTAGGTGAACTGCTTCTAGGTCTCTCAAATCTGCCTGGTGGAGATCTAGGCTGAAATCTTTGTCGATTTCTTTGAAAACGAGGAACTTGTGGAGTTCCTTTTTCAGCCTTATCTACACCAACAGCAACATTTTCTAGTTGCTTAGGAGCAGATTTCTTTGGAGAATTTGAGCCTTTCTCCTCACTATCACCTTTCTTCTCTGGTAATTTCCCTCTCTGTTTTTCACTAAGTTGTGCTTCACTCTTTTTGTTAGGACAGCAGCTAGCTACATGTCCCTTGGTGTGACATTTGAAGCACGATCTCTTTTTCGAAGACTTCTTAGCTGGAGTCTCTGAGGTAGATCCCTTATCAGACGGTGATGATCCCTTGGATGAACCTTGTTTAGTTTGCTTGGATTCAGATTTTTCTTTGTTCTTATTTTTAGCAAACTCTACATTTGATTCATTTTCAATAACAGTTGTTTCATTTTTCATATCACTACCTTGAACAAAATTAATCTTTTTAACAAAAGCTTGATTTTTATTCTTAGGCGGTGAATTTTTCCTTTTCAAATCATCACTCTCAGATCCATCACCTTGACTTGATGTGGATGCGAAACTACTTGGTGTGGATGCCATAAAGTCTGCTAGCTCATCTTCACTAGGCAGGAATGAATAGTTATGACTAAGAGGAGGTGGAACTTCATTAAAGCCCTGGAAGCCCACACTGGTCTTGTCATTACTCTTCTTTAACCCACCCATCACGTGTTTCATTACAAAAGACGAATCTCTGAATTGACTCAATTTCTTTTCAAGTTCAACAATTTTGAGTTGTGCATCTGACAACTCTTTGCATTTTTCAGAAATCTCTTTTGTTTTCTCAGCCATCATGTCATGAGCTAAATCTATGACTTGAAGTTTTTCATTCAATTTGCAAGTTAAAGCTTCAATTTCAGCTTCATAACCTCTTATCTTCTTCAAGTATGTAGATTCATTTCTTTTAGCAAAAAAGTTTGCTTCTTTTATGTTAGACATCTCACTTACCAGACTTTGGTTTTGTGTTGACAACCTGTCAACCTCACCCTGTAGTTCACGACATCTCAAACATACAGAATTAGATTGTACCTCTTTCTCATGAACTTCTGTATTTTCATCAGCAACAACCTGTTCAGCTTCACTCTCCTTCTCTACTTCAGCATCCACTGTTGCTTCAGCATTCTCCACTTGAGCTTCAGCATTTTTCACTTCAGATTCAGCATCACTCACAGTAGTTTCAGCCTCATCAACTGACACTATCTCTACCATGAATGCCCGAGTGGCACTCTCATTCCCCTGATATTGCTTTTGTAATGCATCCCACATATCCTTTGAATTAGTGTACTTTGTGAAGGTATGCTTGATGCTATCAGGTAAGGACATCTTTATCGCAGCCAATGCTCTTTTTTCAGCCTCATACATCTTTTTATCATCCTCTTTCATGTTCACATAGTCTGTTCTACGTGGTCTGCCCTCATAATCATGTGTTGGGTTTATGTACCCATCTTCAATGCAGATCCACATGCGTGCATCCTGAGATTCAATGAAGGATTTGAAGTTGTCCTTCCATGTAAGATAATTCTCCACCTTCATCATCTTAGGTGCATTCAAATTCATCATGTTCGACATTTTAACGCAACAGACTGGTAAAACCGTACAAAATATCTCCGAAAACAGTGGTTACCAAATTACACCGTTAGAATCGTCTCGAAAAGACAAATCCGATGATATATAATGTCGAAAACCGAAATTGGAATTTTCCAGAGTCCAAACCGAAATCAAATTCATCATGTTCGACATTTTTTTACCCTAAAAATCAAAGGAATTCAACGGTCTAAACGGTTCTGTCTAACGAGCTACGGATCAATTTCTATTTGCAAAACTGTGAAATTTTATCGACGTTTGCCAAACTAAATTCCACCACTTAGTTTCTCTAACAATTTCGCTGGGAAGTCAAGGTTAAATTCGCTGCACTAGTTCTCAGTTCAAGTAGGTTAAGTTCGCTGGTTAACAAGGTTATTTTCGCTGATCAAATTCGCTGAACAGCCAAATTCACCGAAAAACCGTAATAATCTCGCTGAGGACGATTACACGGTTACCAAAGTCGCCTTTGGATTTAGTTCGCCGGGTCAAGCTATTTCGCTGGTCACTGAAATATCAGGTCACAAATTCGCTAGTCTGCTAATTTCGCTGGACCAGTAGATATGGAAACTTAATCTTTTCGAAAATTTTATGATTTTCTGGATTCTCCTAACAACTTCTGCAGAATCGAAACAGCAAAATCAGCAACCTTTTCACCAAAATTCGATGAACTTGATGAAGGCACCAAGAACAATCTTCGAATTTCAGCCAAAATTCTTCAAACAATCAACCAACAAAAGTCCTGCAAACCTGCAAATCAGCAAACAAACAAAACAGGATATCAAAACAGCCAACAATTTCGAAAATTTTATCAAACCAACAAAAAATTTTGAAAACCCTAATTTTTCAGGTTTCAAAATTTTCGAAAAAACTTCCTGATTTCTGCAGCCAACAATTCTGAACCGAGCCTTCAAGAGCCTAACGCTCTGATACCAATTGTAGGTCCGCTTTATCGTATGGATCTTCACAGAATTGTCTTTCCAATCTAGAGTGCGGAATCCTCTTGATCAGAATAAGCAGAAAACATGTAGGAACAGCAAGACACTTTCAAACTAGGTTTCTATTGATTATCGATTACAAGAATTACAATCAATCAAACCCTAACCAACACTAATTTCGTCCAAGCCCTAGAACTCTCACGAAATTCCTCACACACACTGTTTTGGCTGATTAACCTAAACCCTAAAGCCTAACCTTGTTTATATAACACAAGGTTTCAACTTTAGGCATGGGTTCCTACATGGGCTAGGCCCAAATCGTCCCCCATCACCCAATGTGGGTTTTGTTTAGCCCAAACTCTATAATCTCACTAATACAAAGCTAAACCCGCTAACTGTTTATCGTTTAACAAATTACAAGATATCCAAAGACCAAATCTAAGCTGTTGTCACAAACATGCACCAACAACCGGAGGATGAATACGAGCACCGAACCATAATCTTGAGTCTTGAAGGAGAGTTGAGGGTTAGGGGTTAGGGTTTGGATGGTGGAGAATGGATGAAGATGAAGTGGTTTTTATTTTTATTTTTCCAATGAATGGGAGTTGAAGGAATAACAAAGTGTAACTCCCCCTTTTCCAAAATTGATTTTTTCTCTAAAAAAATCCGTTTTTACCAATCAGCCAGTGTGCAGCAGATAATTCGACAATTTCTGGCCTTTCAAAATCATATATTTTGATTCGTCTCATCGAGCTACCCCAAATGCATATATTATAAGCCCCGAAACTCATTTTCTAGCTCAGGATAATCCAAAATGAAGTTTGGACTGTTTCTGGCGCAGAGTTCAGCTCAGTTTTGCCTCTTTTTGCATTTTCTTCAATTATGTTCTCTCTAGCATCCGCCCAAAGCTTCACTAATTCTCCAAAATGCACCTTAAACCCGTCAATGCCGGCAAAACACAAACATATCAATGTAGTGTATTCTAGAAAGTAACTTGGTGTAATTAACCGAAATTAAAATCATTAAGCTAAGGAATTTTACCAACCCATCACATCCCCGCACTTGTATTTTGCTTGCCCTCAAGCAAAACTGTTTTTCAGTTTCACGTGGGTCGAACGAAAAACACACTCCCCATTCCTGAGACTAAGGTTAAGGTCTATTGTCATGCACGGTTCAAACTTTTTACAATTTTTGACATATTTAACAATTAATGATTAATCATGTAAAAATGGTTATCCAAGATTAACCCGCCCTTAAAACTCGCAATTCATACATATCCCTCACAATGTTCACTCCACTCGGTTTACAAGTTGGCTAATTTTAATAATGTATTAGCACTTTTAAAGTAATCACTCAAAACCGAATAGAACACATACCCGCATAGGCTTGCAACTCAATCATTCTCCACCACCGAACACGAATACTAAGCACAAGTCAAAAGGTCTTTGGAGGGTTGTAACGGGGCTAGGTTAAGGGTATGGAATAGGATGTTTTTTTAAGTGGCTAAGGTTGTAACACCCTTAAATTTATACTTAAATTAATCGCTAATTTATACCAAAAGATAATAGATTAACATAAGTTTCATAAGTAGCATAAACCTTAGTCATCTAATGACTAGGTTGGAAATTTCAAAATTTGTTTAATTAATTGTTTACAACCCATGAACAAAATCTAAGTATGATTAAAACATTGCGGAAGCTTCAAAAGGTAGTGTTCGGTTCTTCTTCATTCGCTTGATCACCATTCGTAAGATCCACTTCATCATCTATGGTCAAAATCGTTAAAAACATTAGTTTTGACATTTTTATATAACATTATAAACACAAGATCCAACATTTAACTTTGTAATAATAAAATAAAAAAAATAAGTTTTTCTGTTTCACCATAACTTACGGTATTACCGTAAGTTACGGTGGGTCTTGGAATCTTCTGGTTCACCGTAAACCAGGAAAGAACTGCCGTAAACATTTGTTCTCTACCGTAAGTTACGGTGCTACCGTAACTTACGGTAGTCGCTGGGAATTCATGTTTTGTTTGTCTATTTCATTATACTCAATCAAATTTTCGGATTTTGCTTTTCAAACAAACCATTACATTAAATCCTCATGTTTCTAACATGTTATACATTAACCAATATCAAAGATCAATTCATCATACTCCAAAACATTAACCATGCTTTACTCGATTATTCGACCCGTTGGCTCGTCTAAGGAATCCTCCCATATGACGACTACCAACGAGTTCCAACCAAGTTTGACCAATCCTTCAATATAGCGACATCTCTGCTTAATTCAAACCATTCTTGTTCTAAAATTCGAATACATATTATACAATCATCAAAATCTACTAAATGTAACGGGTCAAGTTACATACCTTCAAAGTAGCCCTTTTTGACGTGGTTCGCCACCCGCTTGTCCACTTGACGCTCCTGCGCCCGTTCCTATAGAGTTCATTCATCATATGTTTAGAACTCTCTTCAAATCATAATTCGCATAATACACCGAACATCATGATTATGCGTTTAAACTCGAAATTTCAGTTTTTAAGCCTTCATAGAGGCATTTCAACAAACACTTCATAAGCAGATTTTTACATGATTAAACATCACATCTTTAGTTTATCATTTAACCCTATTTTCATATAAATCAACCAATTTACAATATTGTTAGCTTCTAATTGCTGAAATCGCTTCAAAATTGCCAAATTACACTAGATTAACAATCCACTTTCTAGGGTTCATCCAAATACACATGACCCACTAATCACCTACCATGGTGTTTATGGATTCACCCAAAATTTCTTATGATTTCAACTTCTATTGATCTAGGGTTTGTCCTTAGACACTATAGTTGTTCCTCAATCATCATAACATACACATGCAACCCTAATTTCAGATTTTTCCCAATTCATGAAAATTTCAAGTTGAGAGTTTTCCTTAAATTTTACATACCTTGTAATCCCCTTGGGATGAGGATCACGATTCTATGCTCGGATTTTCGTTTGGACCAGATTTGCACCTCCAATTTGAGATTTCAAGTGGATTTTTGAGACATGGAAGGTGGGGGTGTCGCCCCTGGTTCTTCTGATCGACCAGACATCCCCATTATGGGGTGTTTGGTTTGTTTTATTTAGTTTTAATTATCTCAAGTTTCAATTCTTACAACTTAAGCCCCTCAACTTTATTCACATATTGTTTAGTAGCTTTTTAACCCTATCTTAAGCTACTTCTAGTCTTTTAAACTAACTAGGTTAAAAAATCTCTAGTTAGTAAATTCTTGTTTATTTATACTTTATATTTCTAATATAAAGTTTTATATTTTTCGGGGTGTTACAAGTCCACCCCCCCCTTAAAAGGGTTTCGTCCCTGAAACCGAAGTACGTACCAAATAATGTAGGGTGAAGACGTCGCATCTCCTCTTCGGACTCCCACGTAGTGTCCGAACCTTTCCTATGCTCCCATTTGACTTTGACTTGGTAAATTTGTTTATTTCGTAAAAGTTTGACCTTCCGGTCTAAAATCTCCACCAGTCTTACCGCATAATTCAGACTATTATCCACTTCGATGTCATCGTAATGGATATAGGTCGTTTCTTCTGCTAGGCACTTTCTTAATTGTGACACGTGGAACGTGCCGTGGATTCCACTTAGCTCCTCCGGTAATTCAAGACGGTAAGCTACCTTGCCAACTCTCCCGATAATTTTAAATGGCCCAATAAACCTTGGGCTTAGCTTCCCCCTCTTTCTGAATCTAATAACGCCCTTCCATGGGGAAACTTTTAGCATGACCATGTCACCAATTTGGAATTCTATTGGCCTTTTCCTTTTATCAGCATACGCCTTTTGCCTGTCTTGAGCCGCTTTCAAGTGTGCCCGAACTATATCGATCTTTTCATTCGTGGCTCGTACTATATCTTGGTGGGTGAGTTCACGTGGACCCACTTCACCCCAACATACCGGGGTTCGACACTTCCTACCATAAAGCATTTCGTATGGTGCCATCTTAATACTAGATTGGTAACTGTTGTTATATGAAAACTCGACTAATGGTAGGTGAACATCCCAACTGCCTCCAAAGTCGATTATACACGCCCGTAGCATGTCCCCCAATGTTTGTATCGTTCTTTCACTTTGTCCATCCGTTTGAGGATGGTACGCAGTGCTAATGAACAATTTGGTCCCCATTTGCTCTTGGAAATCTCGCCAGAAATTTGAAGTAAACAGGGTATCCCTATCAGACACGATGGACACCGGCACCCCATGACGTGCTATGATTTCATTGGTATAAACTTCTGACATCTTTTCTGACGTATAAGTCTCACGAATCGGAATGAAGTGAGCACTTTTGGTCAATCTATCCACCACTACCCATATGGCATCAAAACCACGATTCGTCTTAGGCAACTTGGTTAACAGGTCCATTGTAATATGTTCCCATTTCCAAACCGGAATTTCTAACGGTTGGAGTTTGCCGTATGGTTTCTGGTGCTCCGCCTTGACTTGTAAACATGTTAAGCATTTTTCCACATACTTCGCCATGCCCCTCTTCATTCCGGGCCACCAATAATTTTGTTTCAAATCATGGTACATCTTGGTCGCACCCGGATGAATTGAATAACGGGATTTATGAGCTTCATTAAGTAGAAGCGCCTTCACTCCACAGGTATGTGGGACCCATATCCTTCCGGATCGAGTCTTCAACCCGTGATTCCCATCCGACAAATCTTTCAATTGACCAATTATTCTTTCTTTCTTCCAATTCTCTTCTTTTACTGCTTCTAACTGCGCCTCTCGAATACGTTCAAGTATACCCGAGGTCACCACGAGTTGCATCGACCTTACTCGTATCGGGACGTAGTCCGCTTTTCTACTTAGAGCATCCGCCACTACATTAGCCTTTCCGGGGTGGTAATGTATTTCACAATCAAAGTCTTTCACCGTTTCTAGCCATCTTCTTTGTCGCATATTTAACTCCTTCTGATCGAAGAAGTATTTTAAGCTCTTGTGATCGGTAAATATGGTGCACTTTACCCCATATAAGTAATGCCTCCATATTTTTAAGGCAAATACCACCGCAGCCAACTCAAGATCATGCGTGGGGTATTTCTTCTCGTGTATCTTTAGTTGTCTCGAGGTATATGCTATAACTTTGCCCCGTTGCATCAAAACACAACCGAGCCCCGATAGTGAAGCATCAGAATAAACCACCATGTCTTTGACTCCGTCCGGCAATGTCAGTACCGGAGCTTGAGTTAACTTCACTTTTAGTGTTTGAAACGCCCTATCTTGATCTACACCCCAAATAAACTTTTCTTTCTTCCGGGTTAATTTTGTTAGCGGTGACGCAATCTTGGAGAAATCTTGAATGAATCTCCTATAGTATCCTGCAAGTCCCAAAAAGCTTCTAATTTCAGAAGGGTTCTTTGGGGGATTCCATTTTGACACAGCCTCTATCTTTGACGGATCCACCAATACTCCGTCGGCACTTATGACATGGCCAAGAAATTGTACCTCTCGTAACCAAAAGGCACATTTATAGAATTTTGCATATAACTTTTCTCGTCTAAGGGTCTCTAACACTTCTTGTAAGTGATGTGCGTGTTCAGCTTCACTTTTCGAATACACCAAAATATCATCGATAAACACGATGACCGACTTATCCAGCATTGGCTTGCAAACCCGGTTCATGAGGTCCATGAAAGCCGCGGGTGCGTTTGTTAGCCCAAATGACATCACGAGGAATTCGTAATGTCCGTATCTCGTGCGGAAAGCCGTCTTTGGCACATCTTCTTCTTTGACCTTTAGTTGGTGATACCCCGATCTAAGGTCAATTTTTGAAAACCAGTTCGCACCTTGTAGTTGGTCGAATAAATCATCTATCCTCAGGAGCGGGTATCGGTTCTTTACCGTGAGTTTGTTTAACTCCCGGTAATCGATACACATGCGCATGCTCCCGTCTTTCTTTCTTACGAACAACACCGGTGCGCCCCAAGGAGACACACTCAGCCTTATAAATCCCTTGTCAAGCAGGTCTTGGATTTGAGACATCAACTCTTGTAATTCCGACGGTGCAAGTCGGTACGGGGCTTTTGCTACGGGTTTCGCGCCCGGAATCAATTCGATCCCAAACTCTATTTCCCGTTCAGGCGGTATCCCCGGTAAATCCTCCGGAAACACATCTTCATAATCTCGTACTACCGGTACATCTCCAATCTTTCGTGATTCTTTTTCGGGCTCATTAGCATATATCATGAATGCCTTGCATCCTCGCTTCATAAGCTTGTGAGCTTTCAACATTGAGCATACTATGGGGTTGCCTCCTTTTTCGCCATAAATGGTGACGTGTTTCCCGCTCGGAGATGTTAGTTTTATCTCTTTACGAAAACACACGATCTTTGCATGGTGTTGAGATAGCCAATCCATCCCAACGACTACTTGAAATTCTCCCATTGACATCGGGATTAGGTTTATCAAATATTCTTCGTCGTCAATGCTCAGTTTACAGTTTTTACATATATCACAAACAATAAAGCTCTTGTTATTACCTATCTCTACTTCTAAGGGCACAGGTAATTTTGTCAGAACAAATGAAGGATGTCGAATAAATCCATATGAAACAAAGGATTTATTCGCACCCGTATCAAATAACACGCGTGCAGGAATCGAATTTACAGCAAATATACCTGAGACCACGTCAGGTTCAACCTTTGCTTCTGCGGCGGTTAGTTGAAAAGATCTTGCCTTTGCTTTCGGGGCTTCACCTTTCGGTTCCTGCCCATCCTTCTTTCCAACCAGTTCCGGGCATTCCGACTTCTTGTGACCCGTTCGATAACAATTGTAACAAACCGTCACTTTCTCCGGGCACGATATAGCCATATGTCCCGTTTTTTTGCATATGGGACAAGGCTTATCCTTGTAACGACATTCGCCTTTATGACCCTTTCCACAGATTCTGCAACTTGGCGATCCTCCTTTCGTATCAAATTTCTTTGTGGTTTCATTTGTTCGTGCCTTCTTAGTAGGGCTTGGGTTTACATCTTGTGCTTTCCGTTCACCCCTTTCAATGCTCTTTTTCAGTTCGATCTCCCTTTCCCGAGCAGCATTTATGATCTCGGTAAGGGTCTCGTATTTGGAAGGGGTGATAAATTCCCTATACTCAGCACTTAACATGTTATGGTAGTAGTATATCTTTTGTTCTTCATTCGTCACTAGATCATCACAAAACTTCATCTTATCCATAAACGTTGCCATAATCTTGTCTATGGTCTCACTCTTGTGCCTAAGTTGCATGAACTCCTCCTTGATTTTATTCATAACCGCCTTGGGGCTATGATGCTTAAGAAATGGCGTCTTGAATTCTTCCCAAGTCATGACCTTAGCAGCTTCAATACCGATCTCTCTCTTTTTGTTATCCCACCAATCTTTCGCTTGACTCCTTAGTTGACCCGTACCATAGGCTACGTAGTCATCTTCATCACAATGGGTCCTCTCGAATACCCCTTCGATATCACTTAGCCATCGTTGGCACACTATTGGGTCAACCTCCCCATTATATATTGGTGGTTTACAGGCCATGAATTCCTTGTATGAACAAGGCTTTCGTCCTCCATGCTTTTCCTTTGCTACATTTGAATCATCTTCCAGTTTCTTGATTCTATCTTCTACTATTGATAAAACTGTGTTTTGAATTTTATCAATAAAGCCCGACAAACTGTTTTCGATCGCCTTTCCAACCTCTTCGGCAATCACTTCTCTCATTTGTTCGGTGACTCTTGGCACCGCATTATCATTACCTCCATCAGCCATCTCTATTTCTGAAATGTTTACATAGGTTGTTAAACATTCCATTTATAACACATGCTTTACTTGTTTTGATTTGATCAAGTTCATAACTTGATTTAATCGTTCTTGTTTTGATTCAATCAAGTTCATAACTTGATTTAATCATTCTTGTTTCAATTCAATCAAGTTCATAACTTGATTTAATCATTCTTGTTTCATGCATTTCTTGTTTTTGAGTGAGCTTACACACTCTTTTCATGCATATTTGTTCATTTCTCATTCTTTACGTAGTACATAATTTATTAACAAAATAAGTTAGTTCTTACCGGACGATCGATCAAGCTTGAACCGAACACTTTGTTGACAACCTTAGGCTCTGATTACCAACTTGTAACACCCTTAAATTTATACTTGATACGTGGTTGTAAACCGGTGCTCGTTATTGTTTAACTTGACGTTTTTACGTAAGTTTTAGTTTTGAATAACCTACTTTTAATCAAGAATGAGTTTTGCAGGTTTGATGGAGTTTAAGGAGTTTTTCGGGAGCTTTACGGGTCACCGGGTCGAAAACCGGAGCACTAGGATGTGTTACGAGTCAACTGGAAGCATTGGAAGCGAAAAAACAGAAAGTTGCAAACGAGAGCCCGTCGCCGACGGCCTGAGATCCGTCGGCGACGCCCTCCAGATAAGCCCGTAGGCCAGAATTGTCCGTATCCAGTTACTTTAGCCGTCGGCCAAACATGAATAATAGGGAACCCGTCGGCGACGGGGTCAGACCCGTCGGCGACGGGCATTGGTTTTCACAAACGCGAAAATCTGATCTTTGGGTGCTGATGTCGATTTCTATTGGTCAAGGGGCCTCCAATTCGGGGAGTTACACTTGTGTTGAGTTTGAAACCTGTTCTTGGAGCAATTACCATCTATCTTTCACCTACCATTTCAAAAAAAAAACCAACCATTCCATCTACTTCATCTCTACAACCCGAATCATCATCATCCAACACACAATCAATCATCAAACCCTAGTTCACCAACCCATCATCCTTCTCATCATCACCATTCCATAAACCCTAATTCTCCATCATTCTTTCATCCTACAAGCTTCAAGATGTCTCCATCCGCATTCCAAGCATCCGGTGATCAAGTTGCATCAACCATGAGCGGCTAATCATCTCGGTTTCACCCCGGTGTAGGTAGTTGTTACTTTTAGGGTTTCAATTTGTTCTTGTTTCATCTTAGTGACAATTTGTATTTGGTTTTTGAAACTTTTGACAATAGTATTACATTTGTTACGAATTCGTGAATTGTCGAGCGATGTTAAAAGTTATGACTTTGCGAAACGGTGATATGTAATTGTACGTTGTCGTTGTTAGGATTTACTTGTGTTGATTACAAAGTGTCTTTTTGTCCGTTCTTCGGGGCGTTGATAGTTAGTAGCACCTAAGTCACGGTACACTAAATCCGTTAATCGAATGCATTTGAGTTGAAACTAAAACTTGTAGAAATCCTAGGTTAACAATTACCGAAACCGGGTGTGATTCCTTTTTATTATAATTGTTCTAGTATCCAAAATTCTTGCAATCATTAATTAGTAGTTGTTACTCATTTTCATCACATCATTTAGTTTAAAATCATATCTTCCAAATAAACAAAAACACAAAATTATTCTAGTAAGCTTCATAATCGTGACACAATTGTTTAATTCATTCGAATCCATACACAAACCACATACTCTTCGTGGTTCGACTCCTTACTACCACTAACACATTGTTAAGGGTAATTTGGGCTTATAAATATTATCTTTGACCGGAGCGCGACATTCCGATCAAATTTTGGCGCCGTTGCCGGGGAGTGCGTTCGCTTTGTGTTTGGATATTGTTTGAATTTGTGTGATTATCTGTTTAATTTGTTTAGCTTTCTTTTTGTACGTGTCGTTTTCCTTGTTACGCGGGGTGTGTTACTTGTGCAGATTACAGGTAGTGCATGCATACGCGGAACTCCGGGAGGACTTCACCTTTAGTCTACGAACCGGAAATCGAACGAGTTGCAAGAAGAAACCTAGTAAGCCGGTTAGAAGCAACACTTGCTTCTAATCAAACCAACCAAACACCACAACCTACACCATTCATTGAAACTGGTTCAATGGCAAACCAAAACTCCAATCACCCAAACCTCAACCAAAATCAATTCCAATCCCGAGGAACCTTTTATCCCGCTCCAAATATGCAACCCATGCCTCAAGAGCAACCGGGTGGTAACAACAACAATGGACCACCTACACCACCTTTCCAAAACCAAAACCCCAACAACAATCAAAGAACACCTCAACAACAAAATCTTCATAGACACAACTCCCTACCCATTAACCTAGATGACCGGAATGTCAATTCCGACCGTCGGGGAAATCGTGATCGCGGCAATCCCGCAAATGAAGACCCATTCTTCAACATCGACGACTTGAGGAATGCAATCCCCGATGATGAACCTTATAGTGTTCCCGGTTATCAATCGCCGGAACATGTGAGTGTTCATACGGAAAACTCGGATGACGGGGGATATTATGATGATAGGGCTAACGATGACGAAGATTGGGGCTATGTGAATAGGGGAAACGTCTACAATGCAAGAAGGTATGATGATGAGGAAGTTGGCTATCAAAATGCCAATTATGTTGGGGACGACGTATACGGTTACGGAGGTGGAAGAAATGATGGTTATGGGAACAACCGTCAACCACGGAACAATGACCAACGGAACCGGAATGATGGGTTTTATAATAACAACAACAATGCAAACCCTAACCGGATTCCTCGTTTCATGGGAGGTGGTAACCCAAGGGATAATAGAAGAGAGGATAGACGAGATGATCTAAGAGGTGAAAGACGGGATAATAGAAGACCGGTCGATCAAGAAGTTAACTGTCCACATCGTCATCAACGACCTCCACGGGGAGTGAATGATCGTTTTAGGCCGGTTGTCACCGAGAACGACTCACCAATCGTTTGTGAGAGGAGGATGTTTGATTGTAAACCACATTACATCAACATACTTCCTCATTTTAATGGAAGATCTAACGACGAACCGTATACACATTTGACGGAATTTTCTTCGGTTTGCAGCACTATCGGGGGTCACAACTTTGCTTTAGATGAGGTCAAACTTCGGCTATTCCAATTTTCACTGAAGGATAAGGCAAAGCAATGGTTCCTCACACTTCCCGCAAATAGTATTCGCACTTGGGGAGAAATGCAACAAACGTTCCTTGATGAATACTACTCAATGGCGAAGACCGATGACGCTCGTGACGAAATTAGGTCTTTTCGCCAATTATCGGGCGAACCGTTACATGAGGCCTTTACAAGATTTAGAGAAATGATGCGAAGATGCCCTCATCATCAAATCGAGAAGTGGGAGTTGGTTAAATGCTTTGTACGGGGTCTAGATGGCAATACATGGAACCGACTTGAATCCACAAGTAACGGGACCCTCCTAAGCAACCATGAAGACGATGATTGGGAGTTTTTGGAACGAATGAGCAAGCGTTCGAAAGAGAAAGAATCGGCCGACCGAGCCAAGAAGCATCCCGTTTCCCGATCACTTCCCGTTCTTGACTCTAAAGATCGGATTTCCACTCTAGAGCGGGAAATGGCTCGTATGAAGAAGAAAGAGGTAAATGCGGTTCAATTTGAGGTATGTGAAGGTTGCGGTGATATTGGACATAGAGCGGAACGATGTCCAACGGGGTCACTTGACTATACGGAGGAAGTCAATCAAGTGTATGGAGATAGGAAGCAATATGACATGAACTCCAACACTTATCATCAGGGTTTGAGGAATCACCCTAACTTCCGATATGGTAATGCTTCAAATCAAATGAACCCGAATTTTCAATCGGGTAACCAAGGAGGTCAAAGCGGAGCATCATATCAAAACCGTCAAGGTGGTAATCAAGGAGGTTATCAACGAAATTATAACCAAGGGTACCAAGGTAGGGACAACAATTACCAAGGTGGGTACCAACGGAATTACAATAACCAAGGCGGTAATGGAAGCGGGTCGAACAATCAAACCGGTGGTGATGATTTGAGTGCCAAAATGGATGCTTTGTTAAACATGAAAAAAGAATCTCAAAAGACAAACGAGATTAGGGATAAAGCACACGAGGCATTGGCAAAGCAAGTGGGCCAACTTGCGGAAGAAATGGCTCAAATGAGAGGAAGCACGGGAAGACTCCCAAGTGACACCGCGGTGAACCCTAAGCATCAAGGGTCAAACTCAAGGAGCACACGTGAGGCACCAATTAATAAAATTACTTTACGTAGTGGTCGAGTTATAGATAATGGTGTTGAGTCACCACCACCCGAGTTTGTTGAAGGGGTGGTGGAGGATGCTAGTGAAGATGAGAATGAGAATGGTCAAACGGGTCAAAAGAAAAATGACTTGAAAAAGAACAATGATACCCCCGTTATGACCATCCCCGTCCCCAAGGCTAAGGAAAAGGGTGTGGAGGCTAATACCGCCCCTTATCCCGAAGCATTGAAGGGACCCGTGAAAAAAGTTGTAAACAAAAGAGGTCCACAACAAGAAGAGTTGTTGGAAATTTTTAAACAAGTAAAAATCAATTTACCTCTTTTGGATGCAATTAAACAAGTACCGTCATATGCTAAGTACTTGAAAGAATTGTGTACCCAAAAACGCACTCACAAATTTCCAAAAAAATTAGATTTAACCGAAAATGTGAGTTCGATTCTTTCGGGTGCACTTCCACCTAAGCTCCAAGATCCGGGTGCGCCTATCATTTCAATTCAAGTAGGCGATTTTAAAATCAACAGGGCACTTCTAGATCTTGGTGCTAGCGTGAGCATTCTACCGGGTAGTTTATATGACCAATACGAGTTTGGTCCACTTCAGTCGTCTAACACCACCGTGGTGTTAGCCGATTTGACACCTAAACTACCCCGTGTAATTGTTTCGGATGTGATAGTGAAAATCGAGGATTTCTACTATCCGGTGGACTTTTTAGTGCTTGATTATGTGGCCAAGGACCCAACCAAACAACCTACGGTGATTTTGGGTCGACCGTTCTTAGCAACCGCGAATTCTCAAATTGATTGCAAAACGGGAACGGTTGACATGACATTTGGAAACCGAAGGTTGAGGTTGCATGTTTTTTCCGGACTTATGAACCCTCCAGTTGATGATGAATGCTATATGGCGGACGTCGTTGACACGTGTATACCTCTTTGCGACACAGTCGTAGATGGGGAAAACACAATGGAGGATTGTTATATGTTTGACAGGTCACAGGTGGAGATGGATAAGAGCATAGATGAGGAAGTGAGAAGTTTGGAGGTGCTTGCGGTTAGAGAGGGAAAACCGACATGGACGCACCAAGTTGAGAGTTTACCGGAGAGCATCGACACCAAGTTGAAGCCGTCATTAGTAGAGCCTCCGGAAGTTGAATTGAAGGTGTTGCCTAAGCATCTCAAATATGCTTATGTTGGTGAAGGCAACATGCTCCCGGTTATTATCGCATCAAATTTAACCGTGGAGCAAGAGGATAAATTGATGGGTGTTTTGGTCACTAATCGGGCGGCGATTGGATGGACCATTGCTGATTTGAAGGGTATTAGTCCCTCGGTGGTGATGCACAAAATCATCACGGAAGAGAATGTGACTCCCGTTCGAGATGCACAACGGAGATTAAATCCGAACATGCGGGAGGTAGTGAAGAAGGAAGTGCTGAAATGGCTAGATGCGGGTATCATTTACCCGATCTCGGATAGCCAATGGGTGAGCCCAACACAGACGGTTCCCAAGAAAGCGGGCATACAAGTCGTCAAAAATGACGCAGGTGAAGAGGTAGCCACTCGGCCGGTAACCGGGTGGCGAATTTGTATTGACTATAGGAAGTTGAATACCGCAACTTCCAAAGATCATTTCCCTTTACCGTTCATTGATCAAATAGTTGAGAAATTGTCGGGACAAAAATTTTATTGTTTCTTAGATGGCTATTCTGGTTATAACCAAATCGCCATCCATCCGGAAGACCAAGCAAAGACCACGTTTACTTGTCCCTATGGCACTTTCGCATTTAGGCGAATGCCGTTTGGATTATGTAACGCCCCCGCCACCTTCCAAAGGTGTATGATGAGTATCTTTTCAGATATGGTGGGGAAGTCTTTGGAAATCTTCATGGATGATTTCTCAATTTTCGGGTCATCTTTTGAGGCTTGTTTGGATCAACTAGATAAAGTGTTAAGAAGGTGTGTCGAAACTAGTTTGGTCCTAAGTTGGGAAAAGAGCCATTTTATGGTTCAAGAGGGAATAGTGTTGGGACACGTGGTGTCAAGTCGTGGGATAGAGGTTGATCGTGCAAAGGTACAAGTCATATCTACTTTACCATATCCCACGACCGTTAAAGGTGTTAGGTCATTTCTAGGTCATGCGGGTTTTTACCGGCGGTTTATTAAGGGTTTTAGTGACATAACTAAGCCTCTATGTAACTTGTTGTTAAAAGATCAACCGTTTGATTTTAATGAAAATTGCCAAAATGCTTTTAACAATTTGAAAGAGAAGTTGGTTGAGGCTCCAATCTTGCAATCGCCAAATTGGTCTTTTCCTTTTGAAATTATGTGCGATGTGAGTGATTATGACAAAGGGTCGATAAGAAACCCATTGCCATATACTACGCGAGTAAGACTCTTTCGGATGCACAATTGAATTACACTACTACCGAAAAAGAGCTACTTGCGGTGGTATATGCATGGGATAAATTTCGGGCATATATATGGGGTAGTAAAGTGATTATTTATTCTGATCACACTGCAGTTAGGTACCTCATGGAGAAGAAAGATGCAAAACCGAGGTTAATCCGATGGGTGTTGCTGCTCCAAGAATTCGATTTGGAGATACGGGACAAAAAGGGTACCGAAAATGTTGTGGCGGACCATTTGTCCCGGTTGATGGTTGAAGAGGATCCTACAACTGTAGAGATCAATGAGTCTTTCCCAGATGAGCACATAATGAAATTAGATAAATTGCCATGGTATGCTAACATTGTCAATTATCTTGTTACAGGTGATATGCCGACACATTGGGATAGACGGAAAAGGCAACACTTCATGTCCCAAATCAAATCCTATCGGTTGGAAGAACCGCATTTGTGGAAGGAGTGTGCGGATCAAGTTATACGGAGATGCATTGATGACGAAGAGATTCCAAGCGTGTTGCAGCATCTACACTCATTTGCATGTGGTGGTCACTTTAGTGGTCACAAAACGGGTCATAAAGTGTTAAATAGTGGTCTTTTTTGGCCTACTATCTTCAAAGATGCAAATGAGTTTGCCAAAAATTGCATAGAATGTCAAAAACTAGGGGGTATTTCAAAAAGGGATGAGATGCCCATGCAACCAATCCTTGTAGTCGACATCTTTGATGTGTCGGGAATTGATTTCATGGGCCCATTCCCCAATTCTTATGGCAATTTGTATATCTTGGTGGCCGTTGACTATGTGTCAAAGTGGGTCGAAGCAATAGCCACCAAGACGAACGACCACTCCGTAGTGTGTAATTTTGTTCAAACCGATATTTTCTCAAGGTTTGGGATTCCTCGGGTCATCATAAGTGATGGAGGATCTCATTTTAAAAATTTTCGGTTTGGGAAACTTCTTAAACGGTTTGGTGTTGACCATAGGATTGCTACCCCCTATCACCCGCAAACAAGCGGGCAAGTTGAGGTGTCAAATAGGCAAATCAAAGAGATTTTGCAAAAGACTGTGCAGGCGGACCGTAAGGATTGGTCAATTAAATTGAACGATGCTTTATGGGCCTACCGTACGGGACATAAGACACCTATTGGCACTACACCTTACCGGTTGGTTTATGGTAAAAATTGTCATTTACCGGTTGAACTTGTGCATAAATCGTTATGGGCTATCAAAGAGGTTAATGTTCAATATGACGATGCAGGTAAGGAAAGGAAACTTAAGTTATGCGAGTTGGAGGAGCTACGGGAAATGGCATATGAATGCGCGTCCAACTACAAGGATGGAATGAAGAAAGCGCATGATGCCAAGTTGAGAAAGAAAGAGTTCGAGGTTGGCCAAAAAGTGTGGCTTTATAATTCGAAGCTCAAGTTCTTTCCCGGAAAGCTCCAGAGCAAATGGATGGGACCCTATGTGATCACCCGGGTCGGACGATTGGGTGATGTTACCATCGAGGACCCAAAGGATGGGGTACGACAAACGGTAAATGGTCATCGGCTAAAACCGTTTCTTGATGGTAACGAGAAGGTAGACGAAAACAAGGAATTGGTGAGCTTTGTGGTAAGTACACCGATTTACGAGGTCGACTAACAAGGACCGGTAACATTTTGTGTAAAGTTATGTACAATTATTTATTTGTTTGCGTGTGTTTATGTTAATCGTTTTCGTTCCATACTAATCTCTCTTGATTGTGTGAAGTCCGGACATTCCGAACGGGTCATGAAGACACAAAGTATGTTTTTAGGCTTTGTTATGTGCATTGAGGACAATACACGACTTTTTGGGGGGTGGTAGGGCCGTTGACGGTTATTGCGTTTTCAAAATTTAACTTATAAAAAATCACAAAAAGATTTTTAATAATTTTTAGGATTTTTGTATGTACATAGCTCTTTTATTAAAAGTTCATAATCTTCCTCAAAAAAAAAAAAAAAAAAATATTTGGGAAGCCGTCGGCGACGGGCTTCTAGCCGTCGGCGACGGGCTTCCAAAACCTCCGTCGGCACACTTTCACCCGTAGACAGACCATTAAGCCGTCGACCGTATATGTATTTTTGACAACCCGTCGGCGACAGGCTACCAGCCGTCGGCGACGGGCTCTGGTTTGCGGTCGGCGGCTGGCTCGTTCTCTTATGCTTAAAACCGAACCCAACTCGTTTAAAACCTCATAAAACACAACCTAAACTCCAATGTAATCACATATTCGACCCTCAAACATCCTTTATCAGTTATTACTCATTCCAAACTCCTATTCTCTCTCTCTAACACTCACTTACCATCTTCTTCTCCCTCATTCTCCACCAAGAACCCTAATCCTTCAACCTCTCATAACTCTCTCAATTCTCCACCAAATCAACTGATTTTTGAGTCCATCTTGAGTAATTTTTCGAGAGGAACAAAACCCCCAACACGGTTTTCATCAATTCTTGCTAGTTTGCAAGATTTCTGGGCGTGTACTTTAGGGTTTTTGAAAGGGTGTTCATCAAGTTGCTTGCTTTCCATCTTTTCTTAGTTCCTCTTGTCTAACAACATCAAAGGTATGGATTTTCTTTAAATTTATGCTTGAATTATCATATGCTAGTGTTTTTCTTCCGAAATTTTAAACTTTTTAGTTTAAGAGTAGGTTGTTTAGACAATGTATGTTGTTCTAGCATGATTTTGAGTAAGATTAGTTGCTTTGGATGGAATTTGAGCATGTTATAACTTTAGTGACGTGATTACACTTGTTATGAACATGATTGAACATGAAGGTGATGTTGAATATAGTGTTGAATTTATGAGAAATTATAAGATTAACAAGAAATTGATAAGTTTATGATAAAGTGAGCGACTTTGGAAGTTTAAAGAGGCGATTTTACATTCACTTGTTAATTAAAATGTCAACATCACACATCATGTTCAAAGTTTGAGAAGTTTAGTAAAGGTTTGGGTTTATATTGATGTTTTGCTTGTTTGTGATTGTAGTGATGGCCGGTGGTAAAAGACAAAAGACTACAGGGCAAGCTTCATCATCAGGAGTCGGTTCTTCTTCCGGGATAATACCGAGGAAGTGGGAGCAATTAAGCTCCGTCGCAGAGGGGGATGCAAGACTGTACAGACAAGATTGGGAGTGGGCAAAGTTTAGGGATAGCAAAAGCGCCGAAGTTTGGGATGAGGAGAAGAGAAAACTTTTATCGGAATATCAAGACCGTAAGTTAGAGGCTAAGTTATGGAAGTGGAAGATGGTGAACAAGGTTAGCACCTCAGTTCCGGAAAGGAGTGTATGTGAAAGAGTGGTGAATGTTGAAGAGCTCAAACAATTTGGAATAACACAAATGTTTGAACGACAAGGTTGGCAAAGAGGCAAGAGGATGAGGAAGCCCGGAGACGGGCATGGGAAGAAGATAAGGTTAGGCGTCGAAATGAAGCAAGGGAATTGGAACAACGCCGTTGGAGTGCTTTGGCTATCTCTCACCAAATGGCGATTAACAACACCAAGATACTCCACGATCAGGAGCGCCATCAAAGAGACCTTCAAGCCGGTCTCCCATACGCCGAACACTCGGGGTGGACTGATTACCCCAATCTTCCACATCCGCTAGGTCCATCCGATCCCACCCCTCATTGGCCCGAGGCAGTCGGTTCTAGCTTTATCCCGATTCCATACCCACCGCCGCCTCAAGGGGAACAGAGTCCCCTCGATAACTATAGGGAGATGTTCGAGGCCCTCACTGGTTATCAATACCAGCCCAACCCGCCAGTGGATCCAAACGAGCGATATCAGAGGTAGAGGTATGGTATGTTTTTGTTGTTGTTGTTGTATATTATTTTATTTCCGTTATTTTTATCTCTTGTTATTTATTTTTTTCGCCTAGTTAAGTGAACGTTGTGGGTGTGATCCCTATATAACCCTCACGAGACCTCTCGTCCTCCCAAGCTATTGGGGGGTTTAAAAGGGCTTGTTGCATAAGCTAAATGCAACCGTGATTCCTACGAAAGTGAGTTAGGTTTATTGTTGTTGTAAATTTTTGTCCACATAAATCGAAGTGAAATAACACATGGCTTGGTAATATGTTTCATAAAAAGGGTAGAACTAGGTAACTAACAAATTTTGATGGTTGTGAGAAGCATGCTTCTACACAAGGATTAGAATTTGTAGGCACAACATGTTCGCGGGACAACCGTTTTTATGAAGGCACGAAGGAGATATGAGTATCAAGCGACGAAAATCAGGTGCATGTGTTTCTTTTTACTTTGATTCTTAGTTAGTAATAAGTGGAATGTATCTTGTATATTATTTTTCCGGGGTGAAATGTTGGGAAGGGTAGTCGTGTCACATCCCTTGTGCGTTTTAAAAACTCTAGTTCTTACACATTGAGGACAATATGTACTTCAAGTGTGGGGATGGGGGAGTAGTAAAAGTTTTCGATTTTGACCCGTTCATTTAAATTCTATACATTGAGGACAATGTTTACCTCAAGTGTGGGGATGGGGGAAAATTTCAAAAAATTTTCAAAATTTCTTGTTTCAAAAGCGATCTTAAAAGCACAAGTAACCAAGTCAACGAGGGATGTCACAACCCATTTGGTCTTTTGTCATGGTCAAGTTCAAATTAATAAGCATAACGGGTATTCATCGGGTGGTTATTTGGGAATAATTCGCTTAAGGAACTAGCAATTTATGCATATCACATATCATACCCTTATACGTGAGGTTTGAGCCACTTTTATATCATAGATTTACATTTACATGTTTCTTTGTTTGAGTGGACCATTAGTCGCGTATTGTAGAACTTGCAACTTTTGATACGTTTGAGACTATAGACCGAATACAAGCACGAGAATGATTAAGGCATTAGGTAAACCTTTTCTCTTAAAACCATTTATCTATCCTTACCCGAACAAACCCCCTAGTTGCCCATTTTGAGCCTAAACTTTTCGTTTGACCACCCTATAGCCCATAACCGTTAAACCTTTTCTTTTAAACCCGTGTGATGGAAATTCGATTATAGGAGTCGTTTTTGTATAGTTGTTCTTGTTTGTTTGCATATATGTAAAAAAAAAAAAGTTGCGAAAAAAGATTGAACAAGCTTTGAGAAAAACACAAAAAGAAGTGTTAGTAGTTGTTGAATAAAAGGCTTAAGTTGTTGCCTTGTAGTGATGTTTATAGTTTACTTTTGTTTAGAATAGTCTTATGTAATAAAAATCGAATTTTCATCACTTTAGCCACTTTAAAAATATCCTATTTCCTACCCTTAGCCTAGCCCCGTTACAACCCTTCAAAGACCTTTTGACTTGTGCTTAGTATTCGTGTTCGGTGGTGGAGAATGATTGAGTTGCAAGCCTATGCGGGTACGTGTTCTAATCGGTTTTGAGCGATTAATTGTTGAAGTGCTAATACATTATACATGTTAGCCAATTTTAAGCCGAGTGGAGAGCACATTGTGAGGGATATGCATGAGTTGTTAGTTTTACGGGCGGGTTAATCTTGGATAACCATTATTATATGTGATTATTCACTTAACCGGTAAATATGTGAAATTTGTAAAGAGTTTGAACTTTTGTATGACAATAGACCTTAACCTCTGTCTCGGGAATGAGATGTGTATTCGTTGTTTGACCCACGTGAAAGTGAAAAACAGATTTGCTTGAGGGCAAGCAAAAGACAAGTGTGGGGATGTGATACGTGGTTGTAAACCGGTGCTCGTTATTGTTTAACTTGACGTTTTTACGTAAGTTTTAGTTTTGAATAACCTACTTTTAATCAAGAATGTGTTTTGCAGGTTTGATGGAGTTTAAGGAGTTTTTCGGGAGCTTTACGGGTCACCGGGTCGAAAACCGGAGCACTAGGATGTGTTACGAGTCAACTGGAAGCATTGGAAGCGAAAAAACAGAAAGTTGCAAACGAGAGCCCGTCGCCGACGGCCTGAGACCCGTCGGCGACGCCCTCCAGATAAGCCCGTAGGCTAGAATTGTCCGTATCCAGTTACTTTAGCCGTCGGCCAAACATGAATAATAGGGAACCCGTCGGCGACGGGGTCAGACCCGTCGGCGACGGGCATTGGTTTTCACAAACGCGAAAATCTGATCTTTGGGTGCTGATGTCGATTTCTATTGGTCAAGGGGCCTCCAATTCGGGGAGTTACACTTGTGTTGAGTTTGAAACCTGTTCTTGGAGCCATTACCATCTATCTTTCACCTACCATTTCAAAAAAAAAACCAACCATTCCATCTACTTCATCTCTACAACCCGAATCATCATCATCCAACACACAATCAATCATCAAACCCTAGTTCACCAACCCATCATCCTTCTCATCATCACCATTCCATAAACCCTAATTCTCCATCATTCTTTCATCCTACAAGCTTCAAGATGTCTCCATCCGCATTCCAAGCATCCGGTGATCAAGTTGCATCAACCATGAGCGGCTAATCATCTCGGTTTCACCCCGGTGTAGGTAGTTGTTACTTTTAGGGTTTCAATTTGTTCTTGTTTCATCTTAGTGACAATTTGTATTTGGTTTTTGAAACTTTTGACAATAGTATTACATTTGTTACGAATTCGTGAATTGTCGAGCGATGTTAAAAGTTATGACTTTGCGAAACGGTGATATGTAATTGTACGTTGTCGTTGTTAGGATTTACTTGTGTTGATTACAAAGTGTCTTTTTGTCCGTTCTTCGGGGCGTTGATAGTTAGTAGCACCTAAGTCACGGTACACTAAATCCGTTAATCGAATGCATTTGAGTTGAAACTAAAACTTGTAGAAATCCTAGGTTAACAATTACCGAAACCGGGTGTGATTCCTTTTTATTATAATTGTTCTAGTATCCAAAATTCTTGCAATCATTAATTAGTAGTTGTTACTCATTTTCATCACATCATTTAGTTTAAAATCATATCTTCCAAATAAACAAAAACACAAAATTATTCTAGTAAGCTTCATAATCGTGACACAATTGTTTAATTCATTCGAATCCATACACAAACCACATACTCTTCGTGGTTCGACCCCTTACTACCACTAACACATTGTTAAGGGTAATTTGGGCTTATAAATATTATCTTTGACTGGAGCGCGACATTCCGATCAATACTTAAATTAATCGCTAATTTATACCAAAAGATAATAGATTAACATAAGTTTCATAAGTAGCATAAACCTTAGTCATCTAATGACTAGGTTGGAAATTTCAAAATTTGTTTAATTAATTGTTTACAACCCATGAACAAAATCTAAGTATGATTAAAACATTGCGGAAGCTTCAAAAGGTAGTGTTCGGTTCTTCTTCATTCGCTTGATCGCCATTCGTAAGATCCACTTCATCATCTATGGTCAAAACCGTTAAAAACATTAGTTTTGACATTTTTATATAACATTATAAACACAAGATCCAACATTTAACTTTGTAATAATAAAATAAAAAAAAATAAGTTTTTCTGTTTCACCGTAACTTACGGTATTACCGTAAGTTACGGTGGGTCTTGGAATCTTCTGGTTCACCGTAAACCAGGAAAGAACTGCCGTAAACATCTGTTCTCTACCGTAAGTTACGGTGCTACCGTAACTTACGGTAGTCGCTGGGAATTCATGTTTTGTTTGTCTATTTCATTATACTCAATCAAATTTTCGGATTTTGCTTTTCAAACAAACCATTACATTAAATCCTCATGTTTCTAACATGTTATACATTAACCAATATCAAAGATCAATTCATCATACTCCAAAACATTAACCATGCTTTACTCGATTATTCGACCCGTTGGCTCGTCTAAGGAATCCTCCCATATGACGACTACCAACGAGTTCCAACCAAGTTTGACCAATCCTTCAATATAGCGACATCTCTGCTTAATTCAATCCATTCTTGTTCTAAAATTCGAATACATATTATACAATCATCAAAATCTACTAAATGTAACGGGTCAAGTTACACACCTTCAAAGTAGCCCTTTTTGACGTGGTTCGCCACCCGCTTGTCCACTTGATGCTCCTGCGCCCGTTCCTATAGAGTTCATTCATCATATGTTTAGAACTCTCTTCAAATCATAATTCGCATAATACACCGAACATCATGATTATGCGTTGAAACTCGAAATTTCAGTTTTTAAGCCTTCATAGAGGCATTTCAACAAACACTTCATAAGCAGATTTTTACATGATTAAACATCACATCTTTAGTTTATCATTTAACCCTATTTTCATATAAATCAACCAATTTACAATATTGTTAGCTTCTAATTGCTGAAATCGCTTCAAAATTGCCAAATTACACTAGATTAACAATCCACTTTCTAGGGTTCATCCAAATACACATGACCCACTAATCACCTACCATGGTGTTTATGGATTCACCCAAAATTTCTTATGATTTCAACTTCTATTGATCTAGGGTTTGTCCTTAGACACTATAGTTGTTCCTCAATCATCATAACATACACATGCAACCCTAATTTCAGATTTTTCCCAATTCATGAAAATTTCAAGTTGAGAGTTTTCCTTAAATTTTACATACCTTGTAATCCCCTTGGGATGAGGATCACGATTCTATGCTCGGATTTTCGTTTGGACCAGATTTGCACCTCCAATTTGAGATTTCAAGTGGATTTTTGAGACATGGAAGGTGGGGGTGTCGCCCCTGGTTCTTCTGATCGACCAGACATCCCCATTATGGGGTGTTTGGTTTGTTTTATTTAGTTTTAATTATCTCAAGTTTCAATTCTTACAACTTAAGCCCCTCAACTTTATTCACATATTGTTTAGTAGCTTTTTAACCCTATCTTAAGCTACTTCTAGTCTTTTAAACTAACTAGGTTAAAAAATCTCTAGTTAGTAAATTCTTGTTTATTTATACTTTATATTTCTAATATAAAGTTTTATATTTTTCGGGGTGTTACAAAGGTGATGAAAAATTCGATTTTTATTTCAAACGACTACTCTAAACAAAACTAAACTATAAACATCAACTACAAGGCAACAACTTTAGCCTTTTATTCAACAACTACTAACTTCATATTTTTGTATTTTTCTTAACATTTTCCGATTGTTTTTTTTTGCATAAGTAAATCACAACTATACAAACATATACTCCTATGATCGAATTTTCATCACACGGGTTTAAAAAGAAAAGGTTTAATGGTTGTGGGCTAAATGGGTTGGTCAAACGAAAGGATTAGGCTCAAAGTGGGCGACTAGGGGATTTATTTGGGTAAGGATGGATAAATGGTTTTAAAGGAAAAGGTTAACCTAATGCCTTAATCATCCTCGTGCTTGTATTCGGTCTATGGTCTCAAACGTATCAAAAGTCGCAAGTTCTACAATACATGACTAATGGTCCACTCAAACAAAGAAACATGAATATGTAATCCTATGATGTAAAAGTGGCTCAAAACCTCACATATATAAAGGGTATGGTATGTGATATGCATGATGTGCTAGTTTCTTAGGCGAATTATTCCTAAATAACCACCCGCTAAATATCCGTCATGCTATTAATTTGAACTTGACCACTGTTTTGGTCAAAAATTACCGAAGCAATTAAGTGATCGAATTAGTTAAGTGAGGTAGTGTGCTAAGAATGTGTATTGGAAATATGTTGATTTAGTTGTTTGCAAAAACAGTTTTCAGGATACGGCTCAGGATATCGAGCTGTATCTACAATCAAACAATGAGCAAAAAAGGTAAAGGGTGACACAGGATGTACGAGGAAAGCCCTTGATCAATCTAGATCGCCGGCACAAAACCTCAGGAGCTGACAATCGCAGCTGCCTTGTTCTTCTTATTGCTTCAAATATCAGGATACAGTGCAGGATATGTTGTGGATCAACTAAGTGTTACAATGCGATTTCAATACAAGTGTAAGTATGTTGTGAGTGTTTGCAGCTAGAGAGAAAGAGAGTTCGAGAGATTGTGTGTGTTCTTATCTGATCCGATCAATCCTATTTATAGTAAAACAAAACTAACTAACTAACTAGCCTACAAATCCGGGATATAACGAATATTCCCTTTGTGAACGTTGTAGTCCACGTCTTCCGGCTTCAACGTTCATATTCCAACAGATTTGCCCGAGTCTTTGGGAGACGAAGTCCACTTGAACGTTATAGACTTGCACCATTAATCTGCACGTGAATTAATTAGTCATTACCAGGATACTGTATCAGGATGTTACCAATATCCTGATCCGGTATCCTGATTACAACAAAAGAAACATAGTCAGAATATTATTCAGGATATATAAGCAGAAAACCACCCATAACAATTGTCCCAAAAATATATCTGTTGGTATGCCAATTCCAATGGATATATTTTAAAGCTTATCTCTTGAATCGAGGCAATTAAATTGAAGCGACGATTGATGTGACATTGTGCAACTTCCAACGCGATTTTTACTCATCACACCCCTATACTCAGCCTATATTTACTTGATTTTTCCTCATTATGATCATAGAGATCCAAGCAAACTTCAGGTATTCTCTTTCTTTCTCTTCTTTGTTTCTCTTTGCTTAGATTTTCCATGGCTACCCGAACTAGATCCCAAACGGCAGACTCCGCTCCTACCTTCCATAACCAGAACCTGCTGAAAGAACCCTCAAAAGAGGTGTGTTCATTCGATAATGCTGATATCGCGGCCTTACGAGCTTCCAGTGCCTTCCCCGCCGGAGCAATCTTCCATCCGTTTGACCGAGAGGTCCGATCGGACTTTTGTTCCAATGAGTGGGTATGCTTTTTTGCTTATCCTTTCTCAATAGGGCTCCGATATCCATTCCCAGCCTTCATATCTCGCTTTTTCGAACTTACTGGCCTTAGTTTTGCCCAAACCATGCGCATGGTTTGGCGTGTGTTAGTCACCCTGGAGCAGATCAAAGCTCGTCACATGCCTAACCTGTGCATCGAAGATCTTCCGATGGCATATCGTCTAAGGTCCCATGGTTCCCGCCGGTTCCTCCTTTTTTCTATCTCCAAAGATCCTCTCATTCTTAAAGCTACCAAGAACGAGGATGAATGGAGACGAAAATTCTTTTTTGTAAAAAAGGATTCCATCGACAAGGGTTTTGACCTTCCTAAGAAATGGTTGACTTCCGGTAGGATTTAGGGTTTTAGGAATATCCCCAATCGTATCCCGAGACTACATCTTGAACTGATATCCTGATATATTCATTTTTTTTGTAGCAAACTTCAAGGAATTGGCTCCTCCAAGTGCTGAATCAGAAGGAAGAATAAAGGAAATCTATAAGCTCCCGGAAAGTGAGAGGACTTTTACCCTGTTATTCACAAGCTCAAGCCAAAGATCAAGTTCCAACATGTCTGGTAAGCAGGATTTTACAAGTTATTTTCATTTATCAAACCGATTATATTTTAAAAGTATATAATAAGACTGAGTGTTTCTCCCCTTCACGCAGTGCCGATCGTAAACCTTGAAGGATTCGAACTCGAGGAGTTGGATAGCTATTCCCGTCCTATGCAAGTCTAGCAGGAAGTGAATCCTAAACAGCTGTCACATCGAAACCCACCAGCACCAAGGCCGCCTCTGCTCCCAAGCCTTCCACCACTTCTAAACCACGTGGCTCGAGTTCTCGTAAGAGAATGGAGCCAGACTCCCCTGCTGCCTCAGATGTTTTTCCATTTGAGAACCATGGATTCTCTGAGTCCAGCAGGTTCATGACTGGCTTCCTTAATCAGGTAGGTATCCTCGTCCTATATCCTGCACATATATCCTGGTTACATATTTTGAGTACACACATTGATACCTGTTCACCTGATTGCAGGGTCTTGAGTGGTTGGTGTTCATATTCGAGGATTCATGCGGTCTGAAGAAGATGCTGGAGGCTAGGCTGAAGAAGGCAGAGACCACCGTTGCAGATCAAGCAGCAATCGCCGCCGCCAAATCGCAGCATTACAAGGCGATGATCCAGGAACATGAGGCTGCCCTCAAGAAATCTACCCAAGAAGCACATGCCAAATACGATGCAGCTCAGGTTCAACATGAACATGATATGGCTTCTTATAGGGAGAGCCTCAAGTGCTCCGTCGTTATCTCCCTCCTCCAAGCCAGGTTGAAAATGGCCTATGAAGCCAAGTCCATGGGCCTTTAATGCCCTTCGTGGAATGTCGAAGCTTGGGAGACGAAGTTGAGGGATCTCGGTGGCAACCCTATTGAGCATCCTGTGAAGCCTGCTGTTGAGGAGCCTGCTAAGGTGGCTGAGAAGGTGGCTGATGCTGGTGAGGATGCTGCTAAAGATACTGGAGCGGATGCTGGTGAGGATCCAATGGTTGAAGAGAGTGCTGCTCCTTGAAAGCAGCGAAATGGGCGATGATGGATGTTGATGCCGAGGCCAGAGCCCATTTTTTTTAAGTTTGGTGGTTGTACTTGTTCGAACAATTTCTATTTCCTGTCTTTCAAACAATTTACATTTCCTTCACTTAAAACAATATGATGGCCAAAGGTGGATGGGTCCTGAGTTTCAGGATGAAGCCCTTGGTCATCAATTAGTATCGTTTATTTTGAACAATATAACAGTTGGAGGCGGATGGGTCTCGGTTTGAGATGAAACCTTCAACTGTTAAGTAAATAT